>NW_020871726.1:167871-172871 GCF_003789085.1 Penaeus vannamei | reverse complement strand
CTTGATCGTGTTATTCAAGATGCGTGGTTACCTATGTTCAATCTGTCTTGTTCCCTTTATTCAAGCTGCTTTGTTCCCGTTATTCAATGCTGGGACGTTGTATCCCGTTGTTCGGAGAGTTGGCTTGCTTCGCAGGTGTTGTTCGATGTGCTTTGGTTCGCTGTAGATTGTTGTCAATTGCGTGCCTTGGTTCCACGTCTCTGTTCCAATGCAGTGCTCTGGTTCCCGGTGGGAGATTGGATGCTTGGTAAACGTACTTAAGGTCCGAACTTAGCGTTGTTCCTTATTTCAACTGCGTTGTGTCCCCTTGTCGTGGTTTCGAGTTTTGGCCTTGTTCCCGGTTGTTGTTCAAACTGTGCTTGTTCACCTTGTTCGATTGCTTGATTCCCTTATTCAACTGCTTGTTCCGCGCTTATTCATGCTTTGTTCCCTTATTCAAATGCTTGGTGTCCCCTTGTTGCAGAGGGGTTCGGACTGGCTTGGTTCCCTTATTCAAAACTGCTTTAGGTTTCCTGGCGTTGTGAATGCGTTCAAGTCTGTGAATGGCTCCGGTTGTTTCCCATTGTGTTCAATGCGGTGGCTTCGTTCGCCTGCTTTGGTGTGGGAGCGCGGGATCGAATTGAACGTGTTGCGATTGTGTCCCTTGTGGTCAGAATCACCTGCTGATGGTAGGTCCCGTTGGGATTCGAAGTTGCGCTTGTTCCCTTGTTTCAGGCTGCTTGTCCCTTGTTGCAACTTCTGCTTGTTCCTTGTGTCGGATTGCTTGTGTCCTCGGTTGTGTCAATGGATTTAGCGTGCTGCCTTGTTGAGTCCCGTGTTGTTCAAGCGCGGTGTTCGAGTGTTGACTTGTTCCCGGTTGTGTGCAGTGGCCTGCTTGTGGGTCCATTGTTTCATGATGGCTGGCTGGTGGCTCTCCCTTGTTTCAATAACTGGCTTGTGTTCGCCGGATGTACGCCTGGAGTTGAGGTGTTTCAGTTTGTACTGTATGGGCGAGAGTGTGATATCCTCTGCTTGTTCCCTTGATTCTAATTGCATTGGGTTCCCAGGTGTGTCAACGACGTGACTGCTTGTTCCCTTGTTCAACTGCTTGTTCCCGTTTGTTCGATTGCTTGTGTCCCTTGTTCAATTGCTTTTTCCTTGTTCAACTGCTTGTTCCTTGTTCAACTGCTTGTTCCCTTGTTCGACTGCTTGTTCCCTTGTCGATTGCTTGTTCCCCTGTTCAACTACTTGTTCCCGAGAGACCCCGCGCATGCGCAGTGTTCCCTCAACGATCGTGTGAATCGCACCACCTCTTAATATTATTTTTATTTTGATAATCAAATAACTTCGTTATTATTCATTTGGGAAACAAGTTTATTTAATGAAAAATGATCATTAATTAAATATCTTCAATGCTGTAAGGTTAGTTCGATCGATTCTATGGCGACGCCTTTTTCCAAGAATACCATAATATCAGGGTAATTTTTTATTGAATTTACCAAAAATATTTTAATTTGCCAAGAAATTTCAAAAACATAGGAAGCACTAACGACTAGTGCCTTTCCTCATTTACCAAATTGCCATTTCCCTTGTAACTGATATTCTTATTTCGTGACCTGTCGTGCGTTTCACTTGACCGCATCTCGACAATATGAGAGCGCGTCACTTAACCAGCATTAATATGCGGAACGAACATGAAATGAAATGGATGCTTCAAACACTTTATATCTAACATACATTTGCATTCACGATCGTAGTCGTTCAGTCTCTCGCTTCTCCGTCTGTTTCGAATGTGATTCAATGAATAAGAAAAGAAAATGTGCGTGAAGAAACAATAGATATAAGTAGAATAAAATATTGAATATTTTATAGCTATATCGTTATTTCTTTGAAGAATATGTTAATGCAGAGTTGTCCTATACCAAATTTTGCTTGAAACAAAAGGCAATATGTCATGTTTGTCAACCATAACTGTACATGTATGAAACATATTTCTCTACAACATTCTATGCAGACACATATTGCCTATTTCAGCACCTGTTGTAAAAACATGTTTCATTTGATTAATAAAAATGAATAGAAGAATGTGCAATAGGATGAAATAAGTGCCTTTGTCTTAATATTAAACAAGGAATGAGAAGAATGCAGGGAAATGTGGCATGTATACCAGTTATATTATATGTGTGTGTGGTGTGTGTGTGTGTGTACATACACACACACACACACACACACATATATTATATTAATATATATATATATATATATATATATATGTATATATAATATGTATATATAATTATATATATATATATATATATATAATATATATATATATATTATATATTTATTTATTTATGTACATGTATGTTTAGGTATATATATATATGATATATATATATAGTATATATATATATTATATATATACATGTATCTATCTAGCTATCTTATCTATCTATCTATCTATCTATCTATCTATCTATCTATCTATCTATCTATATATATATATTATATTATGGTGTGTGTGTGTGTGGTGTGTTGTGTGTGTGTGGTGTGTGTGTGTGTGTGTGTGTGTGTGTGGTATGTGTATGTGTGTGTGGTGTACTCACATACACACACACATATATATACACACACACACATACATTACATATATATATATATATATATATATATATATATATATTATATATATATATATATATATTATTTGTTTATTTATTTATTTATGTACATTTATGTTTATGTATGTATATTATAATATATATATATATATATATATATATTATATATATATATATATATATATATTATATATATAATATATATATATATATATATATACATTGTATATATATAATATATATATATATATATATATATATATATATTCATATACATGTATGTTTATGTATGTATGTATATATATATATATATATATATTATATATATATATACTATATATAAATATATATATATATATATATATATATATAATATATATATATATATATATATATATATATATATATATATATATATATATATATTATATATATATATATATATGTATATATATATATATATATATATATATATATATATATATATATATATATATATATATATATATATATATAATATATACATATGGTGTGTATATACGCATCAAATTCCACCTGACTGCTATCACTACAGCCACGCGAAAATACACTAGCCTCGAGTACTTGGCGAGTGGAAAATGCTCAGCAACAGAGTAACCATTTTTCAGAAATATATTTGTTCCGTGAAACACGACAGCTGAACATTGCATTTTGATGGTATTAATGCCTGTAATGATCATTATTTACAATGAAAGCGATAACATTGCAATAATCTCATGCAATTGGTATTATTCTCGGGATTTATAATTGCTTAATAAAAAAACTACAACAATGATGATAAATGAACTAATTATAATAATGGCAATTAATACTAATGATAGTAGTACTGATAATATTAACATTAATAATGATAATAGTAATAATCAAAAACAATAAAAATGATAATAGTAATAAAACAACAACAATAATAACAATGATAATAGTAGTACTAGTAGTCCCCTTTCTACTTCCCTTCAACCAATCTTCTTTCCCAAACCCAAAGCCCCCCCCCTCCTCCTCCTCCCATTCTTCCCACATCCTCATCATCATTATCCTTGTTCCTCTTACTATTCTTTTCTAATTATCATTACGATCATTATAATTATCAGTATGAATATTATTATTGATATTATCATCATTTTCATTCTTATTATCATCACGTCTAATCCTATCATCGTCAACATAACAATATCATTAAAAAGATAATAAAAAAAGTTAAAATCCAAACGAAATATAACTAATGTGCTTATACAATTACACACAGAAATAATCGTGCATGCAAATTAGCAGGCACAAAGAAAACAAATCTTTTATTCCCGATCTCTCATTCTTGCACAGAGCAAAGCAACATGAATAAGTAAAATGAGCCAGTCCATGCCTTTCTTTGTTTGCTTGTACAGCTGTAATTGTGTCTGCTCATTTGCTTGAGTGCTTTTTATTCAGTGCTTGTTTGACTGTTTGCTTCCCAAACAAGGGAATAAGTAAGCAAGAAATAATGCAAGGGAGAAGTAGGCAAGCAAAGGCAACCAATAAAAGGGGTGATCAGTCAGTCAGTCAAACAAGGCGCTAAAACAAGTATCACGCACTCAAAAAACAGGGTTAACTATTGTAGTCATGAGCGTAGCAATTCTAAGTCAGTGGAGGCTCAATATTCATTGAGTTTCGGTCGTCCTTTCCAAATCCAAAAGCTTTCTAATATTCAGAGGTCAGGAGCAAATGGCGAAGAATCTATCACCTTGAAATCGTGTCTTGATAAATTATAGTTATTTTGTTGACAATATTTACGCACAAGGGAAATCATGGGTTTCCCTAGTTGTCTTCCCTTGTGGCCCCACGTTTTTAGACCCTCACATTATTATAGATATGGTGATACATTTCTTTTCTTTAAACCTCAGCTACAAGTATATAAACTCTTGCAGTATATGGACAGTCAGCATAACGTTAAATTAACTGTGAGTTAGAATCTAATGGTGAACTACCTTTTTGGGATGTCAATATAAGCAGAGATAATAGTTTCTCAGCTGCAACAACGAGGAAACCTACAAACACAGGCCTCACCACGAAGTTCGATGCTTTCATTCCCATTAAATACAAAACTAATTTGATAAATACCCTTATGAACAAAGCATTCAAAATTTCAGTCTTAACTAATATTCACCAAGGAAATAGACTCTATCACTGGCATTCTAAGAAGGAATGGTATTCCATTGTTTGTCTTTCAGAGGTCCATCAGAGAGACAAACAATATCTTTGTAAAAGAGTATTAGTACAACCTGCCGCCAAAGATAGTATTTATGTTAACCTTACATACATAGGCCCCATGAGTTATGCTATTGGTAGAAAATTATTAAACCATATAAACATGAATCATTCAATGATTTA
>NW_020871726.1:127871-135371 GCF_003789085.1 Penaeus vannamei | reverse complement strand
AATAATAATAATAATAATAATAACAATAATAATAATAACAATAATTATAATAGTAATAAAAGAATAAAGCTCATAACAAATATAACGTCTGCTTGAGATATTCCCCCCAAAGAAATTTCATTATCTGCACAGCTGCCATAACTTTTCCAATTTTCTTTTTCATCTTCACATCTAGGTTTTGATCTTTCTGTCTTTTCCTTTAAATTATTTTTGCTCGTTCATTATGTTTTATTTTTGTATTATTTTGTTCTATTTATTTATTCATTTTGACGAATAGGCAACCAATAGATTCTCTTTCTCTCATCCAATGATTTCTTAATACCTTATTCCTCAAGGTAGTTTTTCCTCTGACGCAAGATTGTGGGATGTTTTTGTTGTGATATCACTGGGTTCTGAATGTTTACTGGTTGGGGCAAATAACATTGCATATGGCTTTTTTTTTTTTTTTTTTTTTTTTTTTGCTGATGCTGCTGAAGATTTTTCCTCTCTCTCTCTCTCTCTCTATCTATCTATCTATCTATCTGTCTCTATCTTTCTATTTAACTCTATTTACTTTACTATCTGTATATGTCTACC
Organism: Penaeus vannamei; assembly: GCF_003789085.1. Classification (NCBI taxonomy): domain Eukaryota; kingdom Metazoa; phylum Arthropoda; class Malacostraca; order Decapoda; family Penaeidae; genus Penaeus; species Penaeus vannamei. The sequence goes on along the minus strand of NW_020871726.1, from coordinate 134,795 downwards.
TATCCATTCATCTATTTCTAGCTATTATCTGTTTTATTATTTGTCTATCTTTTCGTCACCTTCCGTCACTCTGTCAGTCCTCTACTTATTTTCTCACCTCTTTTACCGTCTCACGCCTCTACCCCCCACCCCACCCTCCACCCCCACACTTAACTCTTTCTCCTTTCTCTCGTTTCTTACCACTCCATCTCTCCTTAGCTTCCTCGCACTTCTTTATTTTTTCCCCTCGCCTCCTCTCTCTCTCTCTCTCTCTCTCTCTCTCTCCCCGCACCGCTTCCCCACTCCTGGCCAAGGCGAACCTCCGCCAAATGATCAAAGAGGTTCAGAAAATTGTAAGTTAGTGGGATTCCTGTTTCGTCGGACTGGCGGATTCCCAGGCGCTAGGAATGGCGGGAAGAAACGCCAGTATTTCCAGTCGTGGGGATGATGATATTCCGAAAATGTTAATGAAAATGAAGATAAAAATAAGGACGATGACGATAATAAAAACTGATGATTTTATGGATGCATTTAGTATTTCTAATAATAATGCTGCAGATAAAGAATTGACTAAAATACCGAAAAGCACATTATTTCTACGATAGTTACCATCCCTATAAAAATGCTGATGATGTAGGTCATAAAAGTATAAGTTAAGATAATACAAACCTCAAACAAGAATATTTAAGATATTCATAAAGAAAGAGAGAGAGAGAGAGATAAAAAAAAAAAAAACTCGAATAAAGAAAGTGTTTCCCCCAAAGCTTTTATGACGTCACGACCCTGATCTTCCGTCGCCTCATAACGCTGTGTGTGTATGTGGGCGCCTTATGCGTCTTCATTATCTCTGTCGCTCTTTCGGCAAGGATGATTCAGTTTCTTTTCTTACGCTGTGCTTGTTTCGGTATCTTTGTTGTTGTTGTTCGCACGTGTTCTTCTTACGGTGGTATTAATAATTATGAAACTAGGTTTGTGGTGAAGATAAAAAAGATAAAAGCAAAGATCTCTCTCTCTCTCTCTCTCTCTCTCTCTCTCTCTCTCTCTCTCTCTCTCCTCTCTCTCTCTCTCTCTCTCTCTCTCTCTCTCTCTCTCTCTCTCTCTCTCTCTCTCTCTCTCTCTCTCTCTCTCTCTCTCTCTCTCTCTCTCTCTCTCTCTCTCTCTCTCTCTCTCTCTCTCTCTCTCTCTCTCTCTTTGCTTCCTCTCACCTTCTCTCTTTCTCCCTATTTTCCATTCTATCTCTCTCCTAGTCTCTCCTACATTCTCTCCACGTAAAAGAGGAAAAAATGAAGATGAATGAGTTTGTCCTACATCGATTCATTATTTTTTCCGAGTAAAGTGTACCCAGTAACGTAACGCCATAAATTCAATTATTCATTTTTTTCTGATCGGCATTACACATCTTTTTGTACAGTGAGTATTATTATTTCTGTTAACGTTATAATTAGCAGTAATTGCATTTTTTTATCGTCATCATTACCATTGTTATTGCTAATAAATTGTGCAAAATCGGAAATAGGAGAAATATAGTTATTATTATCATTATTGTTACTATCAACATTATTACCGTTATTACTTTCATCGTTGCTATCACTTCTGCTATCATTATCAACGTTATTACTCTGATCACTATTATTATAATTATTAGTTTTAATGTCATAATTATTTTTTCCTTAATATCATCACTATTACCTCGTTTATCATGATCTTATATGGTTCTCCCTCACGTTTTCTTCTTCTTCCTTGTCTCTCCTTCTGAAAATTATTTTTTGTTCCACATTTTCCATGCTTTTATGCCTCGATCTTCTCCCTCCTCCATTGCCGTTCCATATTTTCCTCTTCTTCTTAATTCTATTCCCTTATTCCTTCTTCTCCCTCCATTACTCTCTCTTCTCCCTTTTTCATTACTCTTCATCCATTCGTCCTTCCTCCCTCTTCCTCTTTCACTCCCTCGTGTTTCTTCTGCCTCTTCCAATCCTTCTTTTATTCTCTCTTTCCTCTCTCTGTTCTTCTTTCTTCATTCTACACGTTCCTTTCCTCCGTCATTCTCCTTTTCCTTCTTCCTACTTTTGTCTTCTTCCTCTTCAATTCTCCCGACTTATTTCTTTCTCCTTACTTCTTCATTCTCCATTCTTAAAGTTCCCTCCTCCATTTCTCCCATTCCCTCTTCATTCTCTGCATTTCCATAATTTTGCTTCATTTTCACTTTTGTTTTTCGGCTAATTATTCTCCCTTGTCATTAGTCCCCGCCATTATTCAGGATTATCAACTCTCCCCATTTTTTCCTTCTTTTCTCTTTCTCTTTCTTAGTCTCTGTGCGTACGTGAATGTTTATTTCACTAGACCGTAGACCTTTTCTTTCTGGTTCGCTTTTCATAATCTGTTCAACTCGTTCTCTCGGCACAACAAACCCTCATACAAACGCAACAAAGAACAAACGCATGAAAGCCACCTGGCTCTCAATATGAACCCCGTCCCTTGCAGGTCCATCCGTTACCCTCGTTTTCTATAATGGTTCTAAAAACAGAAGAGACGCAGTTCCCTTTCCGTTGCGGGTTCTAATTCGATTCAACTGCTGTTCCTTTTCGAAGCTTTTATAATTAGATTCTAATCCTTGCACTGCTCAGACATGCGAATGTAACACACGTTATGCTAAGAGTTGTAATTAGATAGGTTTGACTTCCAGCGTCTCTCGATTAGATTGGATTAGTCGTCTACAGCTGGAGGGATCCCGGCTGCCCTGTGAACTTTTTGTAGTCATGTACACTGTGTGCGCGGAGAGTCAGTACACACGCTTACACAGAAGAATAAGATATACACACTTAACAACGATTGCTATTATGATGATGATGATGATGATAATAAAACTGATGCTAATAATGTAGTTAATAGTAGTTATAATACTGGCAATATCAATTTTGTTGCTACGCGTAATCATACTATTGATATAATAGTGATTATATTGATAACAACAATGATGATAGTGATATTCAATTTAGTAACGACAATACTAATACTAATAATGATGATAAAAATAACAGTAATAATAATGATGATACTAAACAGTAGCAACAACGATAACAATAATAATAGTAATGGTAATAATGACAAAGATGATAAATAAAAACACACAAAGCGCATACCTCCGCCAAGGAAATAGGGTCACTGATGCAATGGAAACATCCACACTTGAAGAATAACATTAAGATCACCTCTTTCTCTCTCTTTCGCAGTGATGTTAATCCTTCCGAAAATTCTTAGATCCGGTTCATGATCCGGATAACCACCAAAGTTTACTGACATCTAAGTTGGGGTTAGATACACTCCCGATAAAAAATCATAAGAATATGTTCATAACTTCAAAGGTTATCTTGCTAACAATCTAGCGATACCCCAAAAATAACCCCAGAGTGGAGGTAATCATAATGATAGTAGTGGTAATCAAAGAAGTAATAATGATAATAGTACAATAATAGTAATCATAATTATAATAATAACAGTAATGATAATACAGGTAATGATAATATTGAAGGAGAAGAAGAACAACAAGAACAATGATAACAATAGTAGTAATAATAGAATCAATAATAATAGTAATAAGTGATAAGGATGATGATAATAGTAATAATAATAACACTAATAATGATAATGATAATAAGGATAACAAGGAGAAGAACAATAACAGGAAAAACAACAACAATAATTATATCAAAATAAAAGATAAAGTTAAGAGCAATATTAATAGTAATAAATGATAATTGGGATAATGATGAAAATAAAGTGATATTTACAACAACAACAATCAAAAGCATTATAGATACGAAGAAAGGTATGAGAAAACAAAGCAAAATATGAACACTAAACTATTTTCTCTTTCAATACAACCATATTTCTTCGGGAAACACTTTCATTTTTCACTTAAGGTAAACTTGTTTTTCTTTTTTTTTTTTTTTTTCTTCTTCTTCCTTTTCCCCCGAACGTGGCGGAAGAAATTGCCATGTCTTCTCGGAGGCCTCTTCGACAAGGCAACAAATTCTTCCAGGAATTGGCATTTGTAACTGGCATTACACTTATCGGGGAAAGTTGACGGGTGAAGGGGGGATAGGCAGAGGGAGGGGGCCAGAGAGACGGGAGAGAGAGAGGGTGGGGTTGGGGAGAGAGGGGGAGGGGTGGGGGAGGGGGTTGGGGAGAGAGAGGGGGGAGGGGTGGGGGAGGACGGGCAGAGAGAGTGGGGTGGGGAGAGAGAGGGGGAGGGGGTGGGAGAGAGAGGGGGAGAGGAGGGCAGAAGAGAGAGGGGAGGGTAGGAGAGGACGGGCAGAGGGAGGGGGTTTGGGGAGAGAAGGAGAGGGAGGAGTCGGTAGGGGAAGGGGGAAGGAGAGGCTAGGTAGAGGGAGTGGGAGATATTGGGGAGAAAGGAAGAGGGAGGATCTGCAGAGGGAGGAGAGGAGGGGGGTGTTGAAAGTGGATGGAGTGGGGTGTTTGGGCTGAGGGAGTGGAGATGTTGAAGGAGAATAGGGAAAGCATTGGAGAGGGAGGGAGGGAGGAGGAGTTTAAAAAGATGGGGGATGGTTGGAGAAGTTGAAGGGGAAGGACGAAGGGAAATTGAAGGGAAAGGGAGGGATAACGAGGGAGGTGGAGATGGATGGAGGCAACCAGGGAGAGGGAGAGGAACTGTGAAGAATCTGAAGGGGAAGAGGAGACTGGTGAGCGGGAAGAGAAGTTGAAGAGAGATGGGGGAAGGAGAGAGAGAGAGGAGAACTGGAAGAATTTGAATTAGATAGAGGACAAGGCTGGAGAGAAGGAGCAAACTGGGAAGAAATTGACGGATTGGGGGAGACGCGGAGCAGATAGTGGGGAAAGTAATGGAATAATCTATCATGGGAAATTACAAGGCGTGAATGAATTTTCCGGAGAAGGGGCAAAAGAATGGAAAAAGAAAAGAAAGTTGGAGAGAGAGCAGGGAAGGAGGACGGGGGGTGGGGGGCAGTGTCCGAGTCTCGTGCGTGGGAGAATTTGCATCTATATTCGAGATTTGTGAGTGGACTTTTCCGGGAAGCCGAGGAGGGAGGGGGAGAGCGGAGGAGGAATGGATGGCCCAAGAGAGAGGGACAGGGAGACAAAAAAAGGAAGAAAAAATGGGAGAGAGAGGGGAGTAAGAAAGACAGATAGACAGACAGACAAAGAGAGAGTGAGAGCAAGAAAGACAGTGACTGTAGACAGATAAACAGAGAGAAAGAGAGAGAGCGAGAGAGAAAGACAGGCAGAGAGAGAGAGAGATGAGACAAAGATAGAAATAAAATAATATCACAGGAAAACCTTCTTTGTTCTTGCGAGAGGAAACCCACTTCCAAAATTGGATTTGGCAACACTAAACCAAATAAGTCTGCAGTTTCATCTATATATTGCGTATGATCTGGGTTTGACATCCGTTCCCATATTTTTCCGACTACAGAAGTGAATATAGTTGACTTTTCTCCAAGATTATTTGCAATTGTGGGACAGAAAAATAACTGACTACCAACCATATATGTGTGTGTGTGTGTGTGTGTGTGTGTGTGTGTGTGTGTGTGTGTGTGTGTGTGTCTGTGTATGTGTGTGTGTGTGTCATCTATAATAAAACAAAATCTTATTTTATTTTCAATAATTATCCATAAAAGCTTCTCATGAACACAGACTTTCAGCTTCAAACAGGAATTATCCAAATATCTAAACTTTCCCTCGGCCTCCCGACGGACGCAGCCCCCAGAGCAGTCTCTCAACCGGTCACACCCGAACCAAAACAAGAAAATGACCAAAAACGCACTCACAGAAAAAAACGGAGACCCCGGGACGCGTAACTGACCGAACGCGCAAGCTGTCGCCGCTAAATCACCACTTCCGCCTTATAAAAGAGAGAGGGAGAGCCATTGACTATCTAGTTAAGGCGAGGGAAGCCAGCCTGCTAACGCTGGTCCAATATTGAGGCGGCGATTCCGGGCGGCGAGGCTCGGGCCGCCCTTTGCTGTCTCTTTTTATTCCTCTGGGTTCTATGGGCGTGGTCTTTGGTGGGGAAGAAGGGAGAAGAAGGGAAATTGCGGAGGGAGGGAGGAAGAAAGAGTGACGGAAGAGGGAAGGAGTGAGGGAAGGATAGATGGGGGGAAAGGAAGGAGGGAGCGGAAAAAGAGAGAGTGAGGAGAGAGAGCAAGGGAGGAGGGAGGGGAGGATGCGGAAAAGGGTCTTGAGATGGAAGAGAGGGAAGAGTGGAGAGAAGGGAGAGAGATTGAGAGAGAGAGAGAGAGAAGAGATGAGACCGAGAGAGAGAGATAGAAGGTGAGAGAGAGAGAGGAGTAGAGAGAGAGAGAGAGATAGGAGAGAGAGAGAGGAGAGAGTGAGAGTCTAAGAGAGAGAGGAGAGAGAGAGAGAGAGAGAGAGAGAGAGGGAGAGAGACAGACAGACAGAGAGGGTGAAGTAAGAGAGAGAGAGAGAGAGAAGACGATAACATAAGAGCAGAGCAGAAGACAGAGAACAAGTAGGCGAGACCAAGAGAGAGAGAGAGAGAGAAGAGAGAGAGTCAGAGAAGAGAGGAGAGATAGAGAAGAAAAGCACGAAGACAGAGCACCACGCAAAAAAAAACTGAATGGAGTATAGAACAGAACCCAAAAGAAACGCCGACGGAGAATATGAATGGGGATGACATTAGCGAGGAGGGAGGGACACCTTTTGTATTATTCTGTTAAAGGAAGATGAATATTTCTGCCGATAATGGACCGGGAACCGAATAGACCAGGTTGTTTACGCAAGAGAGAAAAGGTTGATTTTGGGAAATTGCATTCGCGGGGGGGGGGGGGGGGGGGATGACAGAGGAATATTTTTTAGTATTCAAAATATCTAAGAAATAGAATGACATTGATATACATGTCTACAGCATGTATGCGCCTGCTTATACACGCAAACAATCACAAACACAAG
>NW_020871726.1:112871-117871 GCF_003789085.1 Penaeus vannamei | reverse complement strand
AGGATTGAGGGAGACATTGACCGATAGAAGGAGACATTTTTATATTCATTGAAATGAAAGAACAACAAAAAGAGACAAAGAAAAAAATAGAAATAGGGTAAAAGTAATAATAACCATCATCATCACCTGGAACACCGTCCCAAATCGCCCCAAACCCGACAACCCAAATCGACCCCCCCTCCACCCCCCCCACCCCGCCCGCCGCCCGGAGACCGCGAGGTAAGCCCAATTGGCCAGCCTCGAAGACCATTATCGCGAGCCATTCCGCTGACTAATGCTGATCCACGGGACTGCGCGGCCCTTTGCTAAGAAACAATTGGGCCGGCGATAAACACGGCCCTAAGTAATGGGGGGCAGAGTGCATCGCCGGAATTAGGGCTACGAACTCTCCCCGTCGCTGTCTGTCTGGCTGTCTGGTGTCTGGCTGTCTGTCTGTCTGGGGAATAGCGTGTCTGTCTGGGACCAACCTGGGCGGAGTGCGGGCTCAGATGGGCGTGTTGTGGGTCGTGTCTGCCTCCTATGTAATTAATGTTACGACTAATAATAACACTAATACTAATAATAATGCTGCCGCTGCTGTTGATGATAGTAAGCTATAATGATAATTACAGTGATAATAATAAATGATAATGTTAACAATACAGTATAATTAATGGTAATGGTAATGAAAATTACTGTAGTAATAGTAATAAAATCAATAATGATAACAAAAATTATATCAGTTATACGTTTGATAACAATAATGATTATGAAAATAATAATGAAAATGATGATAAGAATAATACCAATAATAACAATGACAAAGATAATAATGACAATGAAGATGATAATGATAATAATGAAGATAATGATAGCTACAATGATAATGATAATGATTATAAAAAGTAATAAGAAACATAAGGAAGATAACAATAATAAAAAAACTAATATAATAATATAATTCTCATATACTAATGATAATAAATAATTAATGATATAATAATGATAATGATTATCATAAAATGATAACAATGATAATAATGATAATAATGATAATAATAGTAATAGTAATAATAATATGATTAATAATTAACAAACAGCAACAATAATAATAATAATAATATTTATGATAACTATGATTTTAATCATAATCACAATAATCATAATGATTATAACGATAACAATAAAGATAATAATGATAAGATTAATAATGATAATGACAGTAATGATAATAATGACAATAATAAAAACAATAATTAAAAAAAAATAACAGTGATAGTAATAGTGATAATAATAACAAAAGCAACAAAATTTTCGTTATTTATAATGATAATGAAGGTGATATTAATGTTGCATGAAAACAGAATTACATAATTACAGAATTACAGATATTAATGCATGAAAACAAAATTACAGAATTACAAACTGCAAAACGTCTTCTCAAGTACAAAATGTATGTTCCCGATTTCTTGACCTGTTATATATTTCCTTCTACCTCCCTCTCTCGCTCCGTTTTTTCGCCAGTCCCCTTGCAACCTGCAATTATTTTTGCAACCTAACAGCCAAAAGTTTCCTTCCTGAACTTTTATGGCTGTTGCATGGACCGAAAACAATGGCGAGGAAATAAATTGACATTGAAGAATTCGGAACATGTTTTTTTATGGAATTTCATGCCTCGCTCTTTGTCTCTGCTCTTCTGTTCCTCTTAGTTTCGTCTCTCTTTCTCTGTGCGTCTCTCTGTCTGTCTGTCTCTCTCTCTCTGTTCTCTATCTTCTCTCTCTCTCTCTTCCTCTCTCTCTCTCTCTCTCTCTCTCTCTCTCTCTCTCTCTCTCTCTCTCTCTCTCTCTCTCTCTCTCTCTCTTCTCTCTCTTCTCTCTCTCTCTCTCTCTCTCTCCTCTCTCTCTCTCTCTCTCCTCTCTCTCTCTCTCTCTCTCTCTCTCTCTCTCTTCTCTCTCTCTCTCTCTCTCTCTCTCTCTCTCCTCTCTCTCTTCTCTCTCTCTCTCTCTTCTCTCTCTCTCTCTCTCTCTCTCTCTCTCTCTCTCTCTCTCTCTCTCTCTCTCTCTCTCTCTCTCTCTCTCTCTCTCTCTCCTCTCTCTCTCTCTCTCTCTCTCTCTCTCTCTCTCTCTCTCTCTCTCTACTATATATATATATATATAATATATTATATATATATATATATATATATATATATATATAATATATATAATATATCAACGTGCGTGTGTGCATACATACATAAGTTAAATTATCATAAAACAGGCCATCACACAGCACACACCAAATCAAGTCCACCGAAGGCACAGGAAAGGGAGGGCTAGATCAGTAGCAACTCGAGATGTCATGGTGTCTGATTTTATTTTGGTTTATTTTGATGTCACAAAAGTTACGGATGCATTGTGAATATGGTCGATCATTTTTTTCCCAAATTTTCAAAAGAATATTTTGATGGTTATATTTTCATCGAACAATCATCAAAATAGCCCAGTGGATGAGAGAGGGGGCATTATGTTTACGCATGATTCTCAAGTGGAATTGCTCGCAGTGGGAGTCAAGCCTGTATTTTTTACTCAGCTTGAAGGAATTAAGTAAACCTATTTTAACAATACCTCCATGCATTAATGAATGCATGAAGGGTATTTTATTCAATGTGTAGGATACCAGGCTAACAAGACTCAAAAACGCCTAAAAAGCGTTTTGGATAATGTACAAAATGTAAACATGAACATGCTATTCTAAAAATAGCCCATCGTAAACACAAAATGCAGTTGATGAGTGCATGCGCAACGAGACCTCCTCGACTTGCTACTGATCTAGCCTTCCCCGCACACGGAAGCCATGAGTCCGGCCTCTGAGACTCCAAACCGCCAATCGAAGCCGCAGAACCGAAGCTCCGAAGCCGCGACTCCTCCGCCAGCTCAGAGTCCCGGATGAGGACCCGGGGTGTCCATCGGGGTCACGCGCCAGAGCCATCTCGGGGCCGCGTGCCATAAATTCCGGGCATCATCGCCGACCGAAATCAAGCCCCGTCTAATCATTGCGATAAATCAACCATTTACTCGGTTTATGTATTTATGCGGAGTGTATAGAGAGATAAATCCCGGGGGAGGGAAGCGGCCTGACGGGAAACAGGCTTTGTTGGGAATGGGGCTCACGGTGATGGCTCTGAGTGGCCTGGCAAATAGAGGAGGAAGGGGGTCGAGAGGCAGAAAGCGAGAGAGAATAGAGGAGGAGAAAGGGGAGGGAAAGATAGAGGAGGAGGAGGGAGGAGGAAGAGGAGAGAGATAGAGAGAGAGAGAGAGAGAGAGAGAAGAGAGAGAGAGAGAGAGGGAGGAGGAAGGGAGGAGGGAGGAGAGAGAGAGGAAGAAAAACAAGGGAGATAGAAAAAGAGGAAAAAAGAAAGTTGAAGGGGAAGCGAAAGAAGAGGTAGATATAGAAAGAGAGAAAGGGGATGGGACAAACATACATGTAAACATACACAACCACAGAAAGAGAAAGAGAGAAATTCGAGAGAGAAAAAACAATCTCAGAACTTTCAAATGTAGTTGATGTAGTAGCAATTACCAATACCAAAAATACAGCAATATGGAATAACGCAAAAACGAGAACATTACAATAGAATCAGCACCAGTATTCATAGCAGTAGCACCATTAGTAGCAACATGAACACTGTTCTTGCGGAACTCAATGGCAACACCTAATCAGCCATATTGCAAAACTTTGCATTGGGTTACGATGCAACCTAAATTGAATTTTAACTTTATGACGAATATCGTTTAAAAAAATTTCTTTTTGACCCCGCGATTTACGGTAAATGGAAAATAAACTTGGCAGGATTATCATCCGTTAAAGAACATACGCGAGATGGTTTTTTAATGATAAATCCGGCTTTGTACGACCACGTCCTTGCAGTAAGGATAAAAAATGCACATTGTTTCGTAGTTTTCGGAAACAAATGAAGGGAAGAGAAGAAAGGTGAGGCAAGACAAGATAAGAGAGGGTGGAAGGAAGATTAAGAAGGAAGAGAGGATAAACAAGGGAATTAACAAAATTTATGATAATGATAATAATACCTATACTCATAAAGATGATAATTAAGAAAAACAATAATGATGACGGTGATAATGATCTTGTTGTTTTTTTATTTCCCTCTTCATCTCCCTCTTTCCCTCCCTCCCTCTCCTCACTGTATGTTTACGTCCCTCCCTCTCACAATCTCACTTTCACAGCCATTATATGCCTCTGTTAATGAATCAACATTCACCCTCTGGCCATTCATCCCCCGAGAGAGAGAGAGAGCCCGCTTGTATGACGCAACCTAATGCTTTGTGTGAGACTGCCTGTATATATGTTAGAGGCTTTCTGAGACATTCGACACGGTAACTTCAGAGGCTCTTGAATACGTAATGAGACTGAAATGTCGTTTTGTATGCGATGCGTCTCGAGATATTGCAGCGTTAACCTGTTTTAAAATGCATATACGTTTTATAAGGTTTATATTTCATGTTTCAGATATGATGGAAGAATTTTTGCCATGCAAAGGGAAAATATGAATATAGATAAAGAATATATATATAATATATATATTATATATATATATATATATATATATATATATATATTATATATATATATATATATATATATATATATATAGTCTGCCTGTCTATCTCCCTATCTACCCCTCTCTTTCCCTCTCTCGCTCTCTGTCTCTCTATTTCCTGCTCTCTATCTCTGTATCTATCTACCTAACTGTCGATCTATCAATTTGTTTGTCTGATAAATAGCTAGACAGAAGAACAGATAGATAACCATCTGTTTATTTATTTATCTTTTTCTTTGTTTCGTTATAATAATATTTCATACCTGCCTATTTAGCTATCTCTCTGCTATTTACTGTGGATCGGCCTATACCTCCCTTATAGTCTTTCTTCTCCTCTCTTTCTTCTCCCTCCTTTTCTCCTCCTCTCTCTCTCTCACATACACACACTCTCTCTCTCTCCTCTCTCTCTCTCTCTCTCTCT
>NW_020871726.1:97871-107871 GCF_003789085.1 Penaeus vannamei | reverse complement strand
CTCGCTCACTGCCGAAGCTATCACACTGATGATAAAATCAAGTTGAAAGGAGATATGTCTAGATGCAATTACATAACAATGACACAATAGAGGAATTTGGATTGATATTAAATGTCCCGTAAAGATAATCAAATTCTTCACTGATTGCTGTGCGACATCAAAAGATCCACTCTCTGATCTCTCTCTCTCTCTCTCTTCTCTCTCTCTCTCTCTCTCTTCTCCTTTCTCCTTTTTTTTCTTCTCCTCCTTTTCTGTTTGTATGAAAAAGTGTGAATGCATGTTTAAGAGATAGCATGTTCGCGTTTATGAAACAATGTCCCTGCGATTTGTCTAATTCATTATGAAACATGTTATCAACATTCCCTCTGGATCTCGTCTACCTAGTCAACACACACACACACACAAACACACATATATGCGCAAACACACACACACACAAACAAACACTCACGCACACGCACCCACACACTCGAAAACCACAGAAACCACAACAAAATTCCAGCTCCCTTCCTCTCTCTCTCTCTCCTTCCCCTCTTCCTCCTCCCCTCTTTTCCCTTCCCCTCCGCTATTCACAGCCGAGCCATATAATCATCTTGTCCTCCGCTGTGGTATTTTCCATACGTCTCTCCCGTCCCCTTCCGCCTCGCCATTACACGCGCTAAATCACAAGGTTCGGAGAAAAGGACATGAAAGCCTTGTTATTTGTTTTACGCGGCTGTCTTCCGCCGGCGATTCAGGGGGGCGCTCGACGTCTTCTTCGGGCTCGGGAGGAGGAGGAGGAGGGTCCTGCGTCGCGGGGTGATGGGGCCGAGTCGGGTTTGGGACTGGCTTGCCTTGGAGGGTTTTCGCAGTGTGTGTGTGTGTGTGTGTGTGTGTGTGTGTGTGTGTGTGTGTGTGTGTGTGTGTGTGTGTGTGTGTGTGTGTGTGTGTGTGTGTGTGTGGTGTGTGTGTGGTGTGTGTGTGTGTGTGTGTGTGTGTGTGTGTGTGTGTGTGTGTGTGTGTGTGTGTGTGTGTGTGTGTGTGTGTGTGTGTGTGTGTGTGTGTGTGTGTGTGTGTGTGTGTGTGTGTGTGTGACTGTATAGCTGCAATGCATGCAATGTCATGCAACCCAGACCGCTGCAACGCTGCCCCGACAAGAACGGCCGGAAGTCCGACTCATAACAAGCAGGACTTGCATAACATTACGATTTTATCAAGTGAAGAATTAGCTTAATTGTGACATTAGATATTCCCTTTGTGCATAGGTGATGGCCACTCCCTTCTCCAAAATGCTTAATAACGAAGTAACGAAGTCATTATTCCAGACAATTTGATGGATTGCGTGTCTGTGCGTCAATCATGTGCTGTGTCATGCTCTCCAGTTGTTGAAGAAATTAGCAGTAATAATAATACAAATTAGTTTCCGATAACTTTTCATTATTTCTTGAAGTCGCCGTCAGAAAGAGAGAGAGAAGATAATAGGTAATAAAATAAACACCAAGATAATGATGATGATGACAAAGCGGATAACGAAGATGAACAGGAAGATGAAGTGACGATTATGATGAGAAAGGAAAGGAGGAGATGGAGGAGGAGGATAAAGAGGGAAAGGATCTTAATCAAAACAATAGTAATTATGATAACGATAAGAGCGGTTATATGATGATAGTAAGAATATTGATAATGATAAATATAATGATTATTAAGATGATAGTGATGATATTAATGAAAACAATGATAATAATGCTAATGATAATAAGAATAAACAAAATAATGATTATGATAACAAAATGATAACGATAACAATAATGATAATAAAACTATGATGATAATGAAACAATGATAAAATTTATGACAGTGATAATGATAACTATACTAGTAATGATGATAATAACAATACCATTTATAATAACCATAAAATAATAAATGATAATAACAACAATGATGATGATGCTATTCATAACATCGGCAATAATGATAATAACAATAGTAGCAATAATGATGATTCAGATATTTATGATAACGATAATAATGATAATAACAATCATAATGACAATAGTGGTAATAGTAATAATGATGATAATGAAAAAAAATGATGATGATGATAATAACGATAATTATTATTGTCAATAGTAAGGACAATATTAATAGTGGTGATAATAAAAGTTATGATGATAATAATAAATAATATCAATACAAATGATAACAAATAACGAATAACGTAATAATAATAACAACAATAACAATTATTGCAATAATATAAACGATAATGACTAATAATAATAATAACAATGATGATATGAATATGAATATGATTAATGACAAAAGTATTGATAATACTAATAATAGTGATTATCATCATCATCCTCATCACCATAACAATAATGATAATAATAATAATGATAATACAAGTGACAATAATAATAACGGTGATTGTAATGAAAGTAATAGTTATAATAATAATAACAATAATGAAATAATGATAATGATAAAAATAATAATAATAATAATAATAATAATAATAATAATAATAATAATAATAATAATAATAATAATAATAATAATAATAATAATGATGATGAAAATAGTAACAATGAAAATATGAATACAAATATAATTAATTGTAGTAATGATGATAACAATAATGATAATGATACTAAAAACTATCATCATCACCATAATGATAATAATAATAATAATAATAAAAATAATAATAATAATAATAATTAATAATAATAATTAATAAATATGATTATGATAATAATAATAAAGAAGAAGAATGATAAATAGTTGATGATAATAATAATAATAATAACAAGGATGATAAATAAAAGATAATAGTAATGACAAAATAATGATAATAATATAATAACAATGATGACAACGAACAATAACTAATAATAATCATGAAAAATTAGATGATAGTAACAACAATCATGAAGATAGAATGATAGTTACAAAATAATATGACAGCAATAACAGTGATAATAACGATGCCAATACCAACAACAACAATTACAATAATGACAAAGATAACCCCATTAACAACAACAACAACTTCAATAACAATAATAAATCGACCCAATAGCAACAACGAAGAAAAAAAAGACACAATCGATGACCTGGAAATACCCGTTCAGAACCAGGAGCCGAAAGGAGGGCGAGCGAGCCAGGCCCTCAAGCTCCGAACAGCTGGCCTCTATACGTTTCCCGGTCTTTTCCCTTCTGCCGAGTCGGTCCGAAAACGGGGTGTCTATTGCCCTTTTTCTGTCTCGGTGTCTGATTGTTTTCTCTTTGTCTCTGGTTGTCTGTGTGTCTGTATCGTTTTTTTTTTTAATTATTTTCTCATCTCTCTCTCTCTTTCTTCTCTCTTCTTTCTCTCTTCATCACTCGTTCTCGTCAGAGTTCTCTCTCTCTCTCTCTTGCTCTCCTCCTCGTCTTTGTCATCTCTCTCAACGATCTCTCTCCTCTCTCGCTTCTGCTGATAATTCTTCTCTCATCATCGTAATCTTCATATCTCTCTTGTCGCTTCTCCCTCCCATTCACCCCTCTCACTCCAGTCAGCTCCCTCTCCTCTCCCTCATCTCCCTCTTTTCTCCAATCCTCCCCTCTCTCCCTCTCTGTCTCTCCTCCTCTACTCCTCTCGTCGTCTATCTCCTCTCTATCCATCACCTTAATTCGGTCAATCCTCTCTCCTAGCCTCTTCCTGTCCTCGTCATCCATATCCTCTCCGGCTCACTCTCCTCGCTTCCGATCCTGCAATCAAACCTCTCTCCTCTCTCTTCGTTCTCTCTGCTCACAATTACCTCCCCAAGTATCCGTCACATCTTGCGTCGACACTCTCGTTACTTCTCTCATCCTCATCGTCTCGTTCTTCTCTCTGCTGCGATTATCCCCTAGATTCCGGACCGGTTGAAATCTCTCTCTCTCTCTCTCTCTCTCTCTCTCTGTGCTGTTTGTCGATAATAATCTCGTTTCCCCTTCCCTCGCCATCCTTCGTTTTTTATCTCCTCTCTCTCTCTCCTCCTGCCTTTCTCTTTTTACGATCCCTGCATATCCACCAGGAGACGTCATGAACAGTCCTTAGTGTCGTGATTTCACAGTGTTTGAACACTCCGGGGCGCTGCAATTGCCTGCAATGGAAAATCATCTGCATGGGAAAACTCTCGCAGTTGCACGCGCTATTGGCAGCTTAAGTACAGGACCCTCGTCTAAGCACGTTGTTGCAGCCAGGATCGCTCTCTCGTTGCGCGGGAAGTTTTCAACAATGATAATAACAGGAGATGACTACCTGGTGCAGGGGCGGGTGTTCGTTGGTGACGTGTAGATAGATGGGCGGTGGTTGGGCGGTTGGCAAGCGGCCTTATGTACCGTAGTGCTTCCCTCTCTTCAATCTCTCCTCACCTCCCTTTTTCTCTTTCTTATCCTACTCTCTCTTTCCTCTGTTTCTCTCGTCTCTCTCTCTACTACTCTCATCTTCTTCTTTCTTATCTCCTCTATCTCAGTCTCATCTCTTCTCTTCCCGTTTCTTCTACATACTATCTCTCTAGATTCCGATCACTAGTATCTCATCACGTTATCTCTCTCTTCGTCGTCACTCTCTCTTCCTCCATTCTCTCGTCTCCGTCCCTCTCCCCCTCTCTCTCTTCTCGTAGGTCTGCCGTGGCCTCTTCTTTCGACTCTCTCTCATTCTCTTCTCGATCTCTCTACTTCTTCTCTCGTCATCTACTCTTCTCTCTCCTTCATCTTGTCTCCATCTCTCCTCTCATCTCTCTTCTCTTCTTCTCTCTCAATCTCTCCACGTCCTAAACGACTCTCTCTCTCTCTCTCTGTCTCTCTCTCTGTTTGCTCATTCTCCTCTCTCATCTCTCGTCATCCCTCGTTGTGAGAATGTCGAGTAAGGCGAGAAAGAATTCACACATAAAAAGCGACCTGCATTCCGCCTCAGAAATCGATTCCAGTTAAGAACAAGCGTCTCAACGTTCCGAAAGTGTTGAATTACACCGCTCTTAATAACAGAGAGCGATGATAGTTTCATTTGCATTTTCAACTAAACACTTTGCCCTCTTCATCGATGTTCACTTTAATGTTCAGTCCCTCTCTCTCTCTCTTCTCTCTCTCTCTCTCTCTCTCTCTCTCTCTCTCTCTCTCTCTCTCTCTCTCTCTCTCTCTCTCTCTCTCTCTCTCTCTCTCTCTCTCTCTCTCTCTCTCTCTCATTCGTGTGAGAATTCGAGTAGGACGAGAAAGAATTCACATAAAAAGCGACCTGCATTCCGCCTCAGAAATCGATTCCAGTTAAGAACAAGCGTCTCAACGTTCCGAAAGTGTTGAATTACACCGCTCTTAATAACAGAGAGCGATGATAGTTCATGCATTTTCAACTAAACTTTGCCTCTTCATCGATGTTCACTTTAATGTTCAGTGTTCACCGGTTACAAACATTCACTAACTCATTTCTCATGAACTTTAAGCGATGGTGCAACATTCTGCAGGATTCATGGCGAAAGGGTGGCGGTCGCGGTGGCCGCATAACATACAACGTTAATATCAGTGCATGTTATAGAATGGGGGATTTCGTTGCATGGGCGGGCGGCTCGGGAAGATTGCGGGATGTGCATGTGTGTGTGTGTGTGTGAGTGTGTGTTGTGTGTGTGTGTGCGTGTGTGTGTGTGTGTGTGTGTGTGTGTGTGTGTGTGTGTGCGTATGTGCGTGTGTATGTGTGTGTGTGTGTATGTGCGTGGCGTGTGTGTGTGTGAGAGAATGTTTTTTGTGTGTGTTTTTGTGCATGTTCGTGTCTATTAAAGTGTATTTTATCATAAATAATTTTGGAGTGCAAAACATTTTCATAGTAACGGGAACATAACCAATCTGACTAAATACCAATACTTGTACTGCACTCACAGAAAGGAGAAGAGAGAGTATAAGAATTGTACTTTAAAGAGAATAAAAAAGAATGGATGTTCTAATTCTGCTGGTATTTATGCGCAATAAAAAGAAACTTGCAACCACATTATTTTCTATACACTAAAAGCTCTTGTAATGCAACTTAATGAAACTACATTGTAGATTTTGTTATTTTATTAACTTTGGAAACACTTTGCTGTAAAAGGGATTGTAGAAGGATTTTTACATTTCTTAATGAGAGTAATGATGATGATGATAAGGATCATTACTATTACTACTATCATTATCATTATTATCATTATTATCTTCATTGTTATCATTATTGCTATCATTATCATTATTATTATCATTATTATTATTATTATTATCATTGTTATTACTATCATCCTGACTGTTATTATCATCATTCTTATTGTCATTATTATCATTATTATCATTACTTATTATCCTTTTCGTCTTGTTATTGTTATCATTATTATCATTACTGATACTATTATTTTCACTACTACTACTATTGTTTTTATTACTACTACTACAGCCATTAGTATTATTGTTACTATTATTATTATCATTATTTATATCATTATCTTTATCATCATTATTTATATAATTATCTTTATTATCATTATTATCATTACTCTCATTATTATCATTATTATTATTATTCAATTATATCATTACTGTCACTATTATTTTCATAATTTTCATTACTGTTATTGATATTATTACCATTCTCATAATTGTTACTATCATTATCATTGTTATTATCATTATTATTATTATTGTTATCATTATTGTTACTATTATTATTATTATCATCATCATTATTATTATTGTTATCATTATTGTTAATATTATTATTATTATCATCATTATTATTATTATTGTTATTATTATTATTATCATTATTATTATTATTATCATCATCATCATTATTTTTATCACTATTATCTTTATCATCATTATCATAACCAAAGTGTTTGTTTTTCCCATTATCATCATCACCATTACTACCATCCAGGTTATAGTCACTAAACTGCATATATTGTGGTTATGATTTTGGACATTAATGTCAATTAAAATCATCCTCATCAATATTCATAATTCAAATTTTAATCAGGTTTAATTCTTATAAATAAGGGTTCTAGATAGCGCAGAGAACCCCATGCCAGAATCAGCAGTCTCATAAGATGTCTTTTTTAAAGTCAAGAAATGTCTCTGCGTGAATTTCCAACTTCAGATTGAAAGGAAAAGTAGATTTTGGAATTATTTTGTGTGACAATACATTTCATCAATATGCACACAAAGGTTTCTCTCTCTCACACACACACACACACACACACACACACACACACACACACACACACACACACACACACACACATTTTTGATAACACACCTTTTTCAGAACGCATGCAATGTAATACGAACAGATGTGAAAGCCATATACTTAAAAGATATTACTGTTGTTTCCTGCTTGTTGTTGGAAGTTATTGGGATGAATTAAGTTCATGGTTGTTGCACCGTAAAGTTAGTTTCAAAGGGAAGGGGAAGAGAAGGCACAGCAAGAGGAGGATACGTACATAGATGGATTGTAGGATAGATAGACACTTATAGAGAGAAAGATCGATAAAGATAGACACATATACAGGGAAAGATGAATAAAGATAGATAAATGGACAGAGAGAGAGATAGGAGAAAACAGGGCAGAGGACAAACAGTTAAAAGAGAGAACGAAAGGAGAGAGAACATAAACGTGATAACACCTTGACAAACACTCACTCGCACCCGATTCAATACCTTTTATCACATACAACGCTACCCTGGAAAAGATGACGAGACAAGCTTTGTTCTTTGTATTTTTCATCGTCCTCGCTTTGCGTCTGTCAGTCATGTCTCGGGATTCTCACTCTCCAGGGATAAGGTCGAGGGGGTGAGTGCCGGTCCGCGCCTCCTCTCCTTCGTTTCGGTGCGTGTTTGTTTCTTTATTCTTGTTTGTTTATTTGTGTTAGTGTGTGCGTGTGCTGCGTGATTGTGTGTGTGCGTGCACTGTGTGTGTGCGTGTGTTGGTGTGTGTGTGTGCGTGTGCTGTGTGACTGTGTGTGTACGTGTGCTGTGTGATTGTGTGTGTGCGTGTGCTGTGTGATTGTGTGTGTGCGTGTGCTGTGTGATTGTGTGTGTGCGTTGGCTGTGTGATTGCGTGTGTGTGTGGTGCGTGTATGTTGTGTGCATGAGTTATGTGTGTGTGATAGCATATGTGTGTAGAGTGGGGGGACTTTAGTATAAGCATACGTGTGTGAGGACATGTTCATTACACAAACGATTTCTCTTTACAAGAAATTTCCGCATCAGGAGCGTCAACATATATTCCGATTTTAATAGAAATTACCCATAGGCAAAATCATATTTTATGGCTTAATTTCCTGCTCGTTATCCCCCTCACCTGCTCTTTATCGTGCTTATCTCGGCCACTGAAAGAGTTAACTAAATATTCCGCGAACAAATTTCACTTCATTTCGTTCTTCTTTTGATTCTGTCTTGCTGTTTCATGTTATATTCTTATGTTGATGATAGTAATGGACAAAATGATAATAATAGTATGAATAGTAACATTTTCATAATAAAGATAATTATAATGATGGTAGTAATGATAATGATAATTGTAGTAATTATAATTGTAGTAATTATAATGATAATTGTAGTAATTATAAGAATAGTGAGGATAATAATGTGATGATGATGATTGATTACCATCATGTTAATGATAATAACAATAAGTTATATTCATTATGATAATAATTATGATAATAGCTACATGAAGCGAATTGATAATGATAACTTCATCATAATCACCTCTCTAATCGTCAACAGTAAAACATCATATACTCGTATAATCCGGCCTGAATAGTTGAATAATAAAATCCACATTTTCTGTTATTCGCCGTCCGTCCCCGTGTATTCGAGCGTCCAACAATTTCTCGCGGAAAATTCTAATAATAAGCGTTTGTGATTTCGAAACTTGTCAAACTCCGGGAGTGATTTTTGCCTCGTGACACGACGACCTGACATAAGCAGCCGACTAATTAATTCCATTCCGGGATTCTTCTGTGTCCAGTGATTCTCTCTCTCTCTCTCTCTCTCTCTCTCGCTCTCTCTCTCTCTCTCTCTCTCTCTCTCTCTCTCTCTCTCTCTCTCTCTCTCTCTCTCTCTCTCTCTCTCTCTCGCTCTCTCTCTCTCTCTCTCTCTCTCTCTCTCTCTCTCTCTCTCTCTCTCTCTCTCTCTCTCTCTCTCTCTCTCTTCTCTCTCTCTCTCTCTCTCTCTCTCTCTCTCTCTCTCTCTCTCTCTCTCTCTCTCTCTCTCTTTCTTTCTCTCTGCCCTCTATCTATCTATCATCTCTTGGCTATTTTCTGTTTCAGCTGATATTTCCTCACTTTTTCTTCTTGTCATAGTTTCTTTCTCTGCTTCTTTCTTTCTTCTTCTTCTTTTTGCCATTATCTGTTTAGGTGATATTTCCTCCTTCGTCTTTGTCCCAATTTCTTCTCCCTCTCTTTTTTCTTCAATCTTTTTTTCATTTTATTTTTCTTCTTCACGTTCGTATCTTCTCCTTTCTCTTCTACATTCTTTCTATTTTCTTCTTTCCTTCTTCTTAAACTTCTTTTCACATCTTTTTTTTCTTCTTCATCTTCATTTTCTTCTCTTCATCTCTTTAATCTTTTTTTCTTCTTCTTCTTCTCCTTCCTCCTCTTCTTAATTTCTCTTTTCTATCTTCACTTCCTCAGTCTTGAGTTACAGGATCAATGCCGCCTTTATTCCAGAAGCTTTTACAATCTCAGATTACGCTTTATATAATTATCCTCATTCTTAAATATCAAGATAAATATAATAAATAAATATAATAGATAAATATAAGTGTATTTGAATTACTGATAAAAAAAACTTCTTTTTTTCTTTTCCTCTCGCTGACAGCCTAATATATTATCTAGTACTCTAATCTAAGCTACTACTCAATTTATCAAATAAGCTAATATACCATCTGGAATTTTACCAACGAAGCGCTCAGCATGGAGGTCTTTTCATCTTCTTTGTTATTATTTTTGCATTATCAAATTAATGAAAC
>NW_020871726.1:82871-85371 GCF_003789085.1 Penaeus vannamei | reverse complement strand
AAGCTAAATTCGGTTGGGCAATCCTGGGCCTCACCCACGATTTAATTATGTAGATCAAAAGAGATGCTATTACATAGTAGTTAAATCGAGCAATGAGTAAACGGGTTCTGTATGTGATGCGAATAAACTCGATTTAATTGGATACGTTGACATAAATCGAAGAATTTTCGAATGTAAGAAATGAAGGTCCATGAGATATTCTTGTAATACTTACAATGAAGAAGTTTTCACACACATGAACATATACAAACAAATAAACAAGAATGCGCGCACACACACACACACACACACACACACACACACACACACACACACACACACACACACACACACACACACACACACACACACACACACACACACACACAGGCACATATTCTAATACACATACAGACTTCACGGCCCTTACACATAAATAACATAAAATCTAGTCAGATTTAATTCTCATCATTATGCGTGTCTGTCTGTGTCCCTGCATCGGTGCATTTATACTGACGGCCTACATGCCACTAAATTGTGTAAAGGAACCGCCATGCTGTATATGCCTTAGACTGTGAGTCTATGATTATGTATGTCTGTGGGTTATGTGTTTGTGAGTACGTATGCATATGTTGTGTATTTGAGTGAGAAAGTCTGTGTGTGTTTTGTTTGTGTATTGTGAATTCGCATCTGTCCATGTTTAAACATTGTGCTGTCTGTCTAAAAAGAAAGAATGGACAGACATTTTTTTTTTTAATCAAAATTATGTTGATTACTGTTATCATTACTATCATTATCATGATCAGTATGGTAAGAATAATAAACATCAACATTGTGACAATGTTTATAATCATGGTGACGACGATAAAACCGATGATAGAAAAATAATGTCATTAATAATTTATAAATTATACTGGTGAGGATCATCTTGATGTTCACTTGAAGAAAACTATTAACAGTCACGATATGATCATAAATAAATCACATTCAACAGACATAACAAATATTTTCAAGAACACGATTCTGAAAACACCACACTTCCAACTGTATTCTCCCGAGACCTGCATATTAGTGCACCAAAATAGAAGAGGAAGGCGCGAGAGAAAGACCCCGAGGCCGGCAAGTGAAAGGAGACGAAAGCCTTGCTGCAAACTTGGCCTCACACGCGCTGCTGTGGTCTGTGCATCACAATGGGCGGCGGCAAAAGTTTGAAGAGTTTGTTGAAGTGAAGGGATTCGTGGAGTCGCTCGTTGATACTCGTGGGTAGTAGTGGAGCGGGGTCATTATTATCATAGTTTATTATATTTATTATCATTATGATATGATCATTACTATTGTTAGTTTATTACTGTTACTATTATTATTATTATTATCATTATTATTATTTATTATTATATTATTATTCATTATTGTCATGACCATCGTTATTATATTGTTGTAATTATAATAATATTATAATTACCATCATTATTATTGTGGTTATATCTATTTATTATTATTGTCATAATCATTATCATACTATTGCTACTAAGATTTTTATAATAATAATTAATTATTTATATTATTGTTTTTGTTATCACTACAATTATTATTTAATATTATTATTGTTGTTATTGTAATCATTATTATTATTGTTATTATTATTATTATTTTATTATTATTATTATTATTATTATTATTATTATTATTATCTATTATTATTATTATTATTATCATTATTATTATTATTATATTATTAATTATTATTATTCATTATTATGTTGTTGTTGTTGTTGTTAACTATCATCATTCATCATTGATATCAAATTACTATTACCCATATTGTTATTATTATACATTATTATTACTATTTGCTAGTAATTATTACTTGAGTATTATTATTATTATTATTATTATTATTATTATTATTTATTATTATTATTATTATTATTATTATTATTATTATTATTATTATTACTTTATGTTTATTATGCAATTATTTTTATATTGATGATAACAATTATTGTTTATTGTAAAATTTTTATCATTATTATTGATCATATCATAGCTATTATAAGTATTATTATAGTAGTAATTACTATTATTGTTGAGTTTATTCATTATCATTATTATTATCATTTTAATAAATAATACTGATAATGATGTAATAATTTATTATTATTATTATTATTGTTTGTCATATTATATATTTTCATATCATCATCAATCACATCATCACCGTTATTACTATTGCTAACATAGTTATCAATTTTGTTATTATATTATTTATTATTATTATTATTACTATTACTACTATCATTATCATCATAAATCGTTTACCATATTACTTTTTGCTTATAATTATCATTGTTATTCTTAATCTTAATCTTATACCATCATTATCATGGTTATCCTTATGACCATCGTATTCGTGTAGGTGCACAGCCATCGTGAAATCGTGAGTGCACAGTCCAAGCATATTTACATGAACGTTTACGAATGCATTTAACTTACAACTAGTATTTACAACTTCACAAAGACA
>NW_020871726.1:70371-75371 GCF_003789085.1 Penaeus vannamei | reverse complement strand
ATATTATATATATATATATATATATATATATATATATATGTATGTATGTATGTATGTATGTATATATGTCAAAACCGTTGATTTGACATTAAAAATTGAATAATTTTCAATGGGCTTCTAGAAACATAGAACGGTTTTGATTCTGCCACATCTATTTAGCGCTATTTTGAATATAATAACATTTTCGTGCCCAGTAAATTGTAGGCAGATTATTGGGGATATGTTTTTCCTAACAATAATGCTGGACTGGGTACATTTTGGGGAAGGGAGGGCTGTTGCGAGGTGGACTAGTGGCAATACTGGAACACTTTGGGGCGAGGGCACGTGGAACTGTAGTCAGTCCTTGCAACGCCACATTGTCCAGGTAAGGCAGAGAGAACATCTCTTGTCGAGGGCGGATTTAACGATAAAAATGAAGTAATAGGGGTATGTTGACATATGTAAGAATGGGGGGAATTCCCTTAGCTGTCATGTGTAAGTGAGTCCTCCTTGAAACGCCACATTGTCCAGGGAAGGAGCTGGGGAAGACGCTGGAGCCAGCCGGTTGGGGACGCGACCCGAGGCGGCCATCTTAAGCCCCCGACGATGCCCCAGAAAAACCTGGCACCTCTGCCCCTAGGAACATCGGAGGGAGGATCTCGTCGAAGAGGATAGATCCTGTGACGCCCGTGGCAGGACTGAAGGGTGTAAGGTGGGTCTGAATTGTTTATTTCGCGAGTTAATGACTTGAGAAAAGGCCTATCCCCCCCCCCCTCCCAGTCCAGCATAGTGGTATTCAGTTTAATTATCATTGTGTATTATCAGTGGATCTAATTTGGTTATTACGTGTTGTTCCTTGAGGGGGAAATTATGTTCAGATTATGGTACTGAGGACAGGAAATAATAGAGTAATTAAGTCAAAGTCAACATAAGAGGGGATTTTTATTTTTTTTTTTTTTTTTTTTTTTTACACAGGAAAGGATAAATATCAATTTGTTTCCTCTGTCATATTATGGTCTAGAGAAGTGTCATTCTGTGACCACTTGATTTCTTTTTTTGCTATAAACGTTTATTAATTTCGTGGTAAAATACTACGAATTCAATTCCATAATAAAGGAGGGGGGGGGAACCTACTCATTTAAAACAAAACCCGGATGGTGGCAGTGCTTCTAATTAATTAATCATGTAGAGGATTAATCAGCGCAAAGGCAACAACATTAATTTCTAATTTCGCGTTTTTTTTTTTTTTTTTTTTTTTTTTTTTTTTTTTTTTTTTTTTTTTTTTTTTGTAATCATTGGCGGCAGAAGCTTAAATTCTACCACCAACATCTGGTGACGACAGTCATCTGCACAAAATTGAAACCAACATATATATATATATAACTAATATATATTATATATATATATATATATATATATATATATATAACACATACACACACAACACATGTATTACATATGTATATATGTGAATATACATTACACAACATGTAAAATATATATATTATATATATATATATATATTATATTATATATAATAATAATATATATATATATAATATAATATATTTATATATATATATATATATATATATATATATATACATATATATATATATATATATATATATTATATATATATAAATATATATATATATATATATATATAATATATAATATATATTATATATATATACTATATATATGTGTGTTTGCGAATATGTAACGCACTTGTGTGTGTTGTGTGTGTGTGTGGTACTGTGTGTATAAATACATACGTATATTAGTATATATAATATATATATTAGTATTATTATTACAGTGAGACATACATATTATATATATATATATATATAACAATTGAGTATATATATATATTATATAATATAATATACTTATACATAGGATAACTATATATATAATATATATATAGCCCACTATCCTGATATAACAATATATTATACATGATGTATCATATATATAGCTTTATTTTTTATATTTTTATTATTATTTTTTTATTAATATTTTTTTTATTTTGTGTATATTTTTTTTTCTTTTATCTTTCTTTATTTCATATTTTTTTAATTCATATTTTCTTTTTTCATTTTATTATTTCTTATATTAATATTCTTATTAATTCATGTGTGTGTGTTTTTTTTTTTATTTTATATATTATTTTTAACATTACAAATTATCGTTTCATCTTTCTTTTTATCTATATTTTTTCTCTATTCTTATTCTATCCTATACTATCTCACGACTATCTCTCTCTTTACGGTCCACACACATCTTACTACATCTATCTATCTTACCTACAATCTATATCTATCTCTAACATCATATCACTAATCACATCTATCTACATCAATTTTCTCATTTCTATTTATTTAATTGTGTTTATCTGTTTTATTTTATTACTTTATTTAATTTTTTTTTTCTTTTACTTTTCTTAGATTTTTTTTCAATTTTTTATTATTCTTTATCTCACTTTATATTTCTGCATCTATTTTTTTTTTTTCTTTGTTTTTTGAACACTATATGGCTCTTTTATATATCGTTGTTATCCTTATATATGTGTTTTTATTATTCTTTCTCTATTTTTCTCCCTTTCTCTTGTCCTTATCTTCTCTCTTCGTATCTTTAATTTATGTCTAATCCGTTCTTTGTTCACATTTCTTTTATTCTCTGTTTTTATTGTTATTCTCAGGTGTAATATTCTTTATTATTGTTAAGAGTTTTTTAGGTTTACTATTGTTGTTTCTTTTTTTTCTATGCGTATAAGTAAAGTTCTATTTTTCCTAGGCTTATAAGTTTATATATTATTATTGTTATTGAGATATATATTTCTCTTATCTATTTTTTTTTTTTTATTTTTTATTTTGTCTATGATATATCACTGTATTATTTTGTTCTGGAGGGACGGAAGATAAAGGGGTGAGAAGCAGGAACAGGAGGACACTAAGAGGGATGGATCGGAGGAGGAATGCTAATGGGCTGCACCCTCTCGCTATTAATGCCTGGCAGGGGGTGAGTTTAACGGGATGATTTCTGGCTTTTCGTCCACGTGTTCCTTCACCTTTCTATCAATATCTAGAACATATGTGTGAATGAATGGAGAGATAGAAGGGTAAGTACGTAGGGAGTATGATCTCCACTAGTTAGATAGATAGGTCGAATAGATGATAACTTGATCATCGAAGATACGGTATATTTAGAGGAGGTTAGTGCTTCATCCGATAATATATAAACATTATGATAGATAGAGAGCATGGAACGGATAGACAAATGCTAGGTAGGTACATACAGATAGATGAAAATAGATAGGTAGGTAGGTAGGTATGTATGTAAATACAAATATATAAACACTTTGCATATGGCTACAACCTGATACACACATACTTATAACCTTTTGACCCGCAAACAAACTGCATTCCAGAGAATTTCGTCTGGATTATGAAGTCATGTGACGAGAGACAGACAGACAGAACCAGAATGATATGGAGACAGAGAAAGAAGAGAGAGAGACAGACAGACAGACAGAGAGACAGAATATATGGAGACAGAGAAAGAATGAGAGAGAGAGAGAGAGAGAGAGACAGACAGGCAGCACAGAGAGACAGAATGATATGTGAGACAGAGGAAAGAGAGAGAGGAGAGGAGACAGACAGGACAGAGAGACAGAATGATATGGAGACAGAGAGAGAAGAAATGAGAGAAAGAGAGAGATAAAGAGAGGAGAGGGGGGTGGGCTTCCTGTGTATTATTCTGAACCGGATTCTCCCTCTTCTTCCTCCAAGAGCAATAGAGAGACGCATTTTTGCTTGCTCTGTTTCGAGTGCTTATCAGATTCTCCACTTTTTCCTTCT
This sequence comes from Penaeus vannamei, assembly GCF_003789085.1. Taxonomy (NCBI): domain Eukaryota; kingdom Metazoa; phylum Arthropoda; class Malacostraca; order Decapoda; family Penaeidae; genus Penaeus; species Penaeus vannamei. The sequence continues at coordinate 71,526 of NW_020871726.1, read as the reverse complement.
TTCTCAACGCACTAACAGAAAGGAAGAATAATTAGAAAGGAAGAAGAAGAAAAAGATGATTAAGAATAGGAGAAAGAAAACGGAAAGAAGAGAGAAAAATAAGATGACGAAGAAGAAAAGGAAGATGACAGAGAAAGAATAAGAAGAAAATAAGAAGAGAAGAGACGAAAAACAGGAGATAGAACAAGAAAATGAGCAGAAAATCCCCTTCAACAGATGTTCGACATACGCTTTTCCAAATCAAATTTCATTTTACTTTTCCTCACTTTTTCACCTTCACTTTTTTCCGCATCATTTCACTTCATTTTTCCTTCACTTTTTTCTCTTTTTTCATATTATTTCACTTCACTTTTCTTTCACGTTTTCTTCACTTTTTCTTCTTTTTCATTTCACTTCACTTTTTTTCATTTTACTTCACTTTTCCTTCTTTTTTCCTCACTTTTTAATTTCAATTCACTTCACGTATCCTTCACTTTTCATTTCATTTCACTTCCCCTTCCCTTCACTTCTCTCTCCCTTCCCTGAAACAGAACTCTCCCTCCCTTTAAGAACTATTCTCCGGGTGTTGCAGATGCCCGCAGTTCAAAAGGAGGTTTTATACCAAGTTATAATCAAGTATGAAGAGGGATTTGCATATACACCCCCCCTCCCCCTCCCCCCTCCCTACCCTCAAAACACACACCTTTCCAACAGACGGAGGAAAAATCGAAGAAAAAGGTGTATTTGATTAAAGGGCGTGTCGCTGTGACGGGAATATCATTAATGCGGGTAATACTGTGATTCGTCAAACGTGATAAGAGTTTTTACTAACAAAGAGAGGGTTAGGAGGAGACACTGAGATGGGAAATAGGAGGAGGAGGAAGGAGAGAGAGGGTGGATAAGGAGAGAGGGAGAGATGGAGAGAGAGAGGAGAGAGAGAGAGAGAGAGAGAGAGAGAGAGAGAGAGAGAGAGAGAGAGAGAGAGAGAGAGAGAGAGAGAGAGAAGAGAGAGAGAGAGAGAGAGATGAGACCTTGAATGCGAAGAAAATGTGTATGTATGTATGTATGACATATCCTAGACATATAATAAACACTGATATATATATATATATATATTATATATATATATATATATATATATATATATATATATATATAATATATATATATATTATA
>NW_020871726.1:57871-65371 GCF_003789085.1 Penaeus vannamei | reverse complement strand
AAAAAAGAGAGAGAGAAATATAATGTTTACCTTATTTTCTCACACAAAGAGGAAAATGTTTTTTAATTCGTATTTACTTCCACGAGAACAAATGACGTTAGAAAAGAATAAGTATGAATGAGAAATACAAAGGAAAAAGAATTGGTCATTAACATTTTTTTTTTTACCTTTATAATGAAGTTTAAAAAAACGGGAAAAAAATCAAAATAAATACGTTTTTGAAAATAAGAGCTTTAAAAATGGAATAAAAGTGTGCAACAGAATATGATACAAAAACATTAAAAGCCTTTTTCATACAAGCCATGAACCAGAGAGTGTTAAAAGGAAATCCTAATACCCATGTTTTTATCATTAAAAAGGGGAAATGGAGGTTGAGGGAAAGAATAAAAATCTATTTTCGTTTATGATTAATTAGGAAACGTGACTCCTTCTGTTATTCATCATCATCGCCATCACCATCATTATCATTATGTTATCGTCATTATCATTATATTATCATTATCGTTATCATTATCATCGGTTATCGTATCATATTATCGTTATCATTATCTATCATTATCATTATCATTATCGTTATCATTATCATCGTTATTATCATTATCGTTATCATTATCATTATCGTTATCATTATCACAATCAATAACATGTTCGTTATCATCATCATCTCTACCATCCCACACTCCATCTCCATCACAACTACCTCATCATCATCACCATATCGCCATCACCATCACCACCCTCATCCACCTCCACCATTTTCATCTAACACCTTCTTATCATAGATTCCCAGAAAGGTCATATTCCCTTGACATCAGAGGAGGCGCCGCGCTGTCCGGTTCGATCGCCTGTAATGGAACTGATATTGAAGTGATTGTACTTTTCTCTCTTGCTCCGAACTGCGCAGGTGTCTATTTCGGTCAATAAGTTCGCAAGTTCGGTCATTTTTTTATCATCAATATATTAGGATAACTACCTCATTGAACCAATTCCATGAGGTAGTTATTCAGAGAGAAAGAAAAAAAATGAGAAATACACTTTTCGGTCGTGGATGTTGACGAATGTATATGTAAGGAAATTAGAAAAGTTTTTAGTGTTTTGATTCATGGTCTTTTATGCCTAGATTTTATGGGTTTAGTCCCTAGGAAACCTGTTATAACTATAACTATCATCTTGGCGGTAATTAAAGTGGCACGTTAATAAGTATAATAATTGGCGTAGTAATTTCTTTGCAGAAAGGTAGATGTTTAGGGACATAGATGTATATAAAGGAAATCCCAGAACACACACACACGCACACATTTAAGTCCAAGTCAAAATATTAGTATTCCGCTATCGATATATATATGTGTGTGTGAACGGGTGTCTGTATATGGTCGTATATTTGGGTTTATAAGTGTGCGTGTGAGATAAGGAGACAATAAGTGTGGAAGATAAAAGGAAAAATGTACTAGCACTTTACACAACCATGCGTTAGACTAAGTACAGTGTTAAACAAATTACTTATTACAAGAATATTACATGGTTACCTTCCTCATTATATTTAGGGCTTCCCCCAACATGGCCCTTCCATTTTATTTAATTTTTTTTTAAGGCAATAGGAACTTGAATATTATCGCCTCCTCCAGATCAAACCTGAAGGTAAAATCCACGAGGCCCTTGTCTGATCATAATAGTCTCACGCCTTTAGTAAAACTACTGATTTATTTTCCTACAATACAATACATCGGATTTTTTGCTTGGGAGTGACGGATAAGGCTGAAAGTCGCCACTGATATGGTAGGCAAAAAAGAAATATGAAAACGACAAAATAAAACTTCAGTAAATACTGTATGCAATAAAGCTTTACTCTTTCATGTCCTCTACTACATACTCTTAGAGGAAAAGCCTATTGCTTTTACTTACGAAGGGTGATAGTAATACCGTTTTACAAACTGAAGAACACACACAGATACACCACACACACACGCACTCACTCACTCACTCACTCACACTCACTCACATCACTCACTCACTCACTCACTCACTCATTCACACACTCATTCACTCGCTCACTCTCAACTCACTCACTCACTTATCACACACACACACACACACACACACACACACACACACACACACACACACACACACAACACACACACACACACACACACACACACACACACACACACACACACACACACACACACACCACACACAACACTCACTCACTTATTCACTCACTCACACACACGAAAGAAAAAAAAAACGATGCCAGACCGAATTATCACAGACTCCGTAACAAGACCTAACTAAATCACGTCCTTATGTGATTCAATCAACCACCAAAAAGGTCATGTCTCTTTCTGAAAGGTTTTCATCTCAACATTTATTTTTTTCTGAAGGTGCTCTACCCCACAAAAGAAACAATATCGAGATGGAATTATGAGAAAAAAGATAAAAGGAAATTACATCATTTTTTTCTTTCTTTCAGTTTAATTTTTTTTTCTCTCTCTTTTAATTCCTCTCTCTTTTATTCTAATTGCTTAGGGCGTATCCGTCTCTCCCCAAATAAGAGAGGAGGCGCCGGTTGGTCTCATTTGATCAGAAATAATGATGATGAAGACTCAGAGTTGTCACTTCCGGTTTCTCATCCGAGGTCACGAGGGCGAAAATGAGTCCGCGAAATGAGTGGAAAGTTTGGTAAATTTTTGTTGTTAAGAGGAATGTGAGATTGGGGAGCCATGTCTAAGAAATTGGTGACAGACTGAGGAGAGGTTTTTTCGTGTGTGTGCTTGAGAGAGAGGGGGAGAGGGAGAGAGAGAGAGAGAGGGAGATAATGAGAGAGAGGGGGGGGAGGAGAGAGAGGGGGGAGAGGGAGAGAGAGAGAGGGAGAGAAAGAGAGAGAGTGAGATAGAGGGGGATGGAGAGAGAGAGAGAGAGAGAGAGAGAGAGAGGCAGAGGACGGATAGATAGACAGAGAAAAACGATAAAAAAAAAAAGAAAAATAAATAAATAAATAAAAAGAAGTAAGAAGGAAAGACAAAGAAAAACAAAGAAGGCAGAGGAAGAAAAAGAAAATCTACGAGAGAAATGTAAACTAAAAAAAAAAAGAAAAAAATCTTTAGCGCTGTTTTCTGTCGTCAGTTCGTTAGGTGAAGTGCAACATTGTTCATAAGACCCGAGTTTATCACAGAAAATATTCATAACACAAGCTCAAACTTAGCCATTTTTACTTGTCGAGAAATGTTCATTTTTTTCAAGTGTAAATCTTAAACCAAGCATCTATTTTGCTCCCTTTGAGTAATTTCATACAAGTGAATCTAATATTCATGTACATATTTCTTTTTTTCATTCCTTTATATATTTTTCAAGAAATCGTGATATGCATGTTGAAAATGTATCATTTATAACTTGGTGTTGAGAATCTAAAACAAAAGAAAAAGTCGGAAAAGAAGTATGAAAAAAGGACAGAAAATCATTTATTGCTCCCGGTTTCTGATACCTGTGCCAGATATTCATGATTTAACGTGAAATAGAGGAAATGAAAGATGATATAACAACGCTTATTCAGTTTTCAAGAACAGATATTGTGTTGATTTTGCCTGAAGGTGGCGAAAGAAGGCTAGCATTGCAACTCGTAATGCTGAATTACAAACTGAAGAACACACTCACTCACACTCTTCACTCACTCACTCACTCACACTCACTCACTCGCTCGCTCGCTCACTCACTCGCTCGCTCACTCACTCACTCACTCTCACTCACTCACTCACTCTCACTCGCTCACTCACTCACTCACTCACTCACTCACTCACATCACTCACTCACTCACTCACTCACTCTCACTCACACATCACTCACTCACTCACTCACTCACTCACTCGCTCACTCGCTCACTCACACATCACTCACTCACTCACTCACTCACTCACTCACACTCACTCACTCTCACACACACACATACACACACACTTAAAACGTAACCACAAAATGAACTGTTCTCACACACTGCCAAGTACAGAAAACATATTTTCCCTTCACATGTACAACAGCACTAATACCTTGTTTGAATGTCAGACATGGAAGAATAGATTGACCGAGGAACACGAATTCCCGCTCGATTTAGCACCAAAACGCTAAACAAAATATAATCAGATTTGGATAATCTGTGTAATATGGGAAATCTACGCTGATTAGAATCTTGGTATCTCTGTCTATTATTCATGTTATGATCTGCATACTCTCTCTCTCTCTCTTCTATTCTCCTCTGTCTGTCCTATCTCTTTATCTCTCTCTCTCTCTCTCTCTCTCTCTCTCTCTCTCTCTCTCTCTCTCTCTCTCTCTCTCTCTCTCTCTCTCTCTCTCTCTCTCTCTCTCTCTCTCCTCTCTCTCTTCTCTCTCTCTCTCTCTCCTCTCTCTCTCTCTCTCCTCTCTCTCCTCTCTCTCTCTCTCTCTCTCTCTCTCTCTCTCTCTCTCTCTCTCTCTCTCTCTCCTCTCTCTCCTCTCCTCTCTCTCTCTCCTCTTCTCTCTCTCTCTCTCTCTCTCTCTCTCTCTCTCTCTCTCTCTCTCTCTCTCTCTTCCTCTTCATCCAAATGTCTAAAAACTCCCTTTGCTTCTTTCTTCTCGAGGTACACAGACATGAGCTTTAGACCAAGCATACATTTAAATAAGATAAATTATCAAGGAGAGACATGATAAACTTTTAAACTCATTTAGGCTGAGTCCTCACTGCTATCCCGAGAGACTTGGTGAGCCTAAGGGATCTTAATCTCAAGTAAATGTCATGCGATGTCTCTTTATGCACACGTTTTATCGTTGTTGTTGTTGTTGTTGCTTTTATGGTCATTTGGATAGTTTTGTTGATTTTTTCATTATTTTTGGATTTTTTAAAATTATTTTTTTGTTATCATTATCATACTATCATTATCATTTCGAATATTGTTTTCATTGTCAACATTAATATTATAATTATTTTCATCATTATCATTATCATTATTATTACTACTGCTACTACAATCGCTACCACTACTGCTGTTGTTATCATTATTATTATCATTATCATTAGCATCCTTTTATTATTACCATCATTATCATTATCATTAACTATTTTTATTATCATAGTATTATAATCAAAATCATCATTATATTATCCATCAATCATCATTTATTATCATGACTATTATTATTATCATTATATTATTATTATTCATCACCATTTTTATCATTGAATGATGATGATGATGATACTGATAATATAATTATCATTGTGTCTTATTATCATGCCATATATATTATCTACATATCATTATTTAAGTCATTATTACTCTTTTCATCCTTATTATCAATGTCATTATTATCCTCACATTCATCATTATCTCAGAATCAATATAAATATTACTATCATTACTATTATCATCATTAAAATCATCATCATCATCACCATCACCGACATTGATGCTATTACTTCACGGCATTTTAGCAATCTAACATTACGCCTCCCCCCCCGTCTCCCGTCACCCCCCCCGCACAACCAGAGAGGCGCCGCTGTGTCTCGTCCGAAACGTCAAGAATTTGAATGATAACGTCAGATGGTTATTTTATGAATGGAGAGAACCGGGAAAGAGGATTGAAAAGTTTGGGTCAATAAAGGAGAGGTAAAGTTATGGAGCCTTGATAGCCGGATGATTTTGTGTGGATGTGAAGAATGGAAAAATAAGGAAGGATCGGGAAAGAGAGAAAGGGAGAAGAGATAGATAGTAGATAGAAGGATAGATAGAGAGATAGGTAGAGAAAAAGAGAATGAGAGAGAAGAGAGAGAGAGAGAGAGAGAGAGAGAGAGAGAGAGAGAGAGACAGAGAGAGTGAAAGAGAGATAGACAGACAGACAAACCGAGAGAGACTGAGAGAGACAGACCGAGAGAGCCGTACAGACAGAGAAACAAACGGAGACAGATAGTGAGACACCCTTCAGAATAAGAAAAACCACGAAGGCAGACAGACAGACAGACAGACTAACAGAAAGACAGCGAAAACAGACTCCTCTCTCCGGCAGTGAAGAGAAAGACACACTCTGCTCCCGAGTGCAAATGACACTGTATACTCGCAACCCACACACAAAAATAAATAAATGAAAAAATCATAAAAGAAAGAAAAAAATAACAGAAAATATATATAAGAAAAACAGTGCAAATATTCCCCGGTAAGAGAATGAATGCATATATCTTTCAAGAGCAGAACAAACTCACGGCGAACAGAATATTAAACGCGAGAATTTACAGCCGCCGCCCCGCCAGAGCAGACGGCAAATCGAAAGCGAAATATTTGGCGGGTTCCTCGTCGAGTCCCTGCGAAGTCCTCAGTGCTTTTCGGAAGAGGCTCTCTGTCTCTGTCTATCGTTATTCCTGTCTGTCTATCCACGAGGTAGCTCTCTATCTCTGTCTATCGTTATTCCTGTCTGTCTATCCACGAGGTAGCTCTCTATCTCTGTCTATCGTTATTCCTGTCTGTCTATCCACGAGGTAGCTCTCTCTGTCTATCGTTATTCCTGTCTGTCTATCCACGAGGTAGCTCTCTATCTCTGTCTATCGTTATTCCTGTCTGTCTATCCACGAGGTAGCTCTCTATCTCTGTCTATCGTTATTCCTGTCTGTCTATCCACGAGGTAGCTCTCTATCTCTGTCTATCGCTGTCTATCCACGAGGTAGCTCTCTATCTCTGTCTATCGTTATCTGTCTATCGAGGTAGCTCTCTATCTCTGTCTATCGTTATTCTATCTGTCTATCCACGAGGTAGCTGTCTATCGTTATCTGTCTATTAGTCTATCCGTGTCTATCCACGAGTAGCTCTCTATCTCTGTCTATCGTTATTCTATCTGTCTATCGAGGTAGCTCTCTATCTCTGTCTATCGTTATTCCTATCTGTCTATCCACGAGGTAGCTCTCTATCTCTGTCTATCGTTATTCCTGTCTGTCTATCCACGAGGTAGCTCTCTATCTCTGTCTATCGTTATTCCTGTCTGTCTATCCACGAGGTAGCGCTCTATGACTGTTATCGTTATCATATATGTCTATCAACGAGGTAAGTTTTTTTATCTATTATATCTCTCTCTCTCTCATCTCTCTCTCTCTCTCTCTCTGCTCTCTCTCTCTCTCCTCTCTCTCTCTCTCTCTCTCTCTCTCTCTCTCTTCTCTCTCTCTCTCTCTCTCTCTCTCTCTCTCTCTCTCTCTCTCTCTCTCTCTCTCGTCTCTCTCTCTATCTCTCTCTCTCTCTCTCTCTCTCTCTCTGTGAGCGAGTGTTTTTCACTATTTACCTATATCTTTATCTATATCTGCTATTTTTTAGGACTGTCTTTTTGTGAGTATAGATAGAGAGAAGCAACTCTCCTTATCCATATCTATCCCTTTGTTATATAAGTAGAAATAGCTATATGCCACAATCAGTATCTATCATTGTTCATATCAGTTTTTCTTTTAGATATGTAAATAGTTAGTAGGAGAGATGAATGTACAGATAAAGATAT
>NW_020871726.1:49583-52865 GCF_003789085.1 Penaeus vannamei | reverse complement strand
TTTCTCTCTCTGACTCTTTCTCCTCTCTCTCTCTCTCTTTCTCTCTCTCTCTCTCTCTCTCTCTCTCTCTCTCTCTCTCCCTCCTCTCCGTCTCTTCTCTTTCTCTCTCTCCTCTCCTTTCTCTCTCCCTCTCTCTCTCTCTCTCTCTCTCTTCTCTCCTCATCCTCCCTCTCTCTCTCTCTCTCTCTCTCTCTCCTCTTCTCTCTCTCTCTCTCTCTTCTCTCTTCTCTTCTCATTTTTACCTCTTATTCATATCTTATAATCTCTCAATTCCAACCTTCATTCTCTCACCCAATCTCACACCACCCCCTCTCTCCGCACCCTTCCCCTCCACTCCCCCACCCCCTTCATCTTACCTCCTACCCCTCACCTCATCCACCCCATCCCCATCAACCCCCTCACCCTACCACCACCTAAACCCATCCCACCTCACCCCCAATCCCTCTCGGACCCCATCCCCTCACCCCCTCACCCCCCTCCTCCTTCTCACCCCTTTAAGACCCAACCCTTTTACCTATCTTGAGGGAAAATATAGATTCTCCTTTTAAGAATGTCAATCTTCTGAATCTCCTATGAATAAATCCTTGCCGATGGTCCCATAGGTAGAGCTGTTTTGGGGGGGCTTACATCTTTTTTCTCTCTCTGTTTCTTTTCTTTTTGCTTTCTCTTCTTTATTTGTTTTTAATTTACTTTTTGACTCTTATAGATGTTATTTACTTATTTCTCACTTTTTTTTTCCTTTTTGAGTAATATGTGTTCGTACAAAGTTGCGTTTGTTCATTTTGATATTTGTGTGTGTGAGGAGAGAGAGAGAGAGAGAAGAGAGAGAGAGAGAGAGAGAGAGAGAGAGAAGATAGAGGAGTGAAGATGGAGAGAGAGGAGAGAGAGAGAGAGAGAGAGAGAGGAGAAAGAGGGAGAGAGAGAGGAGCGAGAGAGAGAGAGACGGACGAGAGTAGGAGAGAGAGAGAGAGCGAGAGAGAGGACGAGAAGAGAGAGAGAGACAGGAAGAGACAGAGAGACAGATAGTAGGTAGGTAGAGAGAGAGGGGGGGAGAGAGGGAGAGGTTGAGATAGATAGATGGAGAGAGGAAGCAGAGAGAGAAGGAGAGAGAGAGAGAGAGAGAGAGAGAATGAGTGAGTGGGGAAAACTGACGTGAGAGAGAGCAGAGAGAGAGAGAGAGAGTGAGAGAGAGAGAGAGAGAGAGAGAGAACGAGAGAGAGAGAGGGAAAAGAGGAGAAGAGAGAGCAGATACTGAAAGAGTCAGAGAGAAGAAAAGGGGATAGGGGTAAAGGCCAATAATAAAACCACTACAAATAAAAACAGAGAAAGTGGATAGACACGTAATCCATTGATCAAAATTTTTCATTAAGGTGCGTTCAACCGATCATTAACGGTTGATATCAGATGTTTTAAAAAGTCAAAAGAGAATGAAAAAAAAAAATAAGCTGCATAATCTGACATCAAATTAGAAGCCACTGGATTTGACGTGAATTTATATGAATTTCAATCGGATGTTGGAGAGGGTGGGAGAAAAAGTGAGGAGAGGAGAAGAGGATGGAGAGGGAGAGGGAAGGAAGAGAGGAACGGAAAGTGGGGAGGGAGAGGGAGAGAGGATGGAAGAGAAGGGAAGGAAGAGAGGAAGGGACAAGGTGGGGAGGGAGAGGGAGAGGGAGAGAGGATTGGGCAGGAGGGAGAGGGAAGGAAGAGATGAAGGGGAAAGTGGGAGGGAGAGGGAGAGAGGATTGGAGAGGAGAGGGAAGAGAGGAAGGGAAAGTGGGGAGGGCGAAGGAGAGAGGAGGTTGCTCTCAATTGAGGAAGGGAGAAAGGTACAAGTGGGAAAGAGAGAGGATAAAGGTATAGACGAAGGTGGGAGAAGTTGCAAAAGAATGAGGGAGAGGAAATGAGAATTCGAGAGGAAGAAAAAAGTGCAAAGAAAGAACTCAAGGAAGGGAGAAGGGGCGAGCGAAGAAGCAAACGAAGGGGGAGATGAGAGAGAGAGGGAGAAGCTGCCGGGAGAGGAGAGGGGGTGGGGAGAAGAGTGCAAACAATGCGGAGGGGAGAGGGAAGAGGCTAAGGAAGGTGGGAAGAGGAGGAAATCCGGGCGAGGGAAAGGGGAAAGATGATGCAAAATTAAGGAAAGGAAGAAAGGAGAGAAAAAAGAATGAGAAACGTAAAATGCAAAAGAGAAGGGAGGAGACTACAGGAAATCGGGAAAGAAAGAAACCAAAACTACTAAGAATAAAGAAAGAGAGAAAGTAGGAAAGAGTGAAAAAGAGTGCAAAGGACAGAGGAGGAGAGAAAGGCCGAAGGAGGGAAGGACAGTGCAAGGGGGAGGAGGGGGAAAAGACGAATGGAAGTGCAAATGAAAAGGGGAAAGAAGGGTCTCATGTGTTTAAAGTTGGCAGCACCTCATTATAAAGTAAAGAGACAAGGGGAGGCAGTAATTAAGGGAAGAGGAGAGGGGGGAGAGGGGGGGAGAGGGGGGAGTGGCGGAAATGGAAGGAGAGGTGAAAAAAAAGTTGGGGAGAAGAGGAGAAAGAGAATCTATCGCTCTATCCTTTCCTCCTTTTCTCCTTCGTTCTATGTCTGTTTGCTGTCTGCCTCTGTCTATTTGTTGTCTGTCTCTCTGTCTGTGCATATATCTATCTATAAATCTATCTGTCTTTCTATTTATTTGTCTGTCTATCTGTATGTCTGTTATCTCTCTCTCTCTCTCTCTCTCTTCTCTCTCTCTCTCTCTCTCTCTCGCTCTCTCTCTCTCTCCTCTTATATATATATATATATATATATATATATATATATATATATATATATATATATATATATATATATATATATATATATATATTATATATTATATATATTTATATATATTATATATGTATGTGCTTATGTAATCAATCTCCCCCCCCCTCCCCTCTCTCTATCTCTTTATCTGTGCCTTTGTTTATCTCTGTTTCTGGAAGGTGATTAGTGTACCTCATTATGCAATTAGTGTTATTGATAAAAAAACACTAATTTCAATTAGCGGGGTCGACTGTCGTTTTTCGAAAAGATTCGTCCTTGTGTGTGTGTGTGAATTTGTGTGTGTGTGTGTTGTGACTCTGTGTGTGTGTGTGTGTGTGTGTTTTCATTTATTCATTTATCAGTCAATTTACCTTTTCATATATCACTAAAAATCTTTACGCAAGGCCTCACCCTAAAATCGTCACGTTTTCCAAAATCTCAGAAACCCGAAAATCCCTGAGTTTCCATCCCTGCCTCAGAGATACTGTCGCCCTT
>NW_020871726.1:39583-44583 GCF_003789085.1 Penaeus vannamei | reverse complement strand
GAGGAAAAGAAAGAAAGAGAGAGAGAGGAGAGAGAGAGGAGAGAGAGAGAACGAGAGGCGAAAATAGAGAGAAAGACGAGAGACAAAGAGAGAGTGAGAAAAGAGAGAGAGACGAGAGGCGAAAAAAAAAGAAAGAACGAGAGACAAAGAGAGAGAGAGAAGAGAGAGAGAGAGAGTGAGAGCAGCAGCAGCAGGTGTGCAAAACTCCACGGAAGGCTACCCATATTTCGGATAATTTCGAGACCTCAATTTACCTCACTTGCAACCCCTTCCCGACTCCCTGGGGTGATGAGGGGGGCGGGGGTCAAGGGAATAAGGAAAGGGGTAAATAGGAAGGAGGGGGAGGGGAGGGAAGACTAGTCAAAGACGAAAGGGTTAATAAAAGCAACAGGATGGGGAGGGAAGGGGGGGAGGTATAACAAGAGGGAGGGAGGAGAAGGGGGAAGAGGGGAGAGGGAGGGAGGAGAAGGGGAGAGGGAGGGAGAGGAGGGAGAAGAGGGAGAGGGAAGGAGGAGGAGGAGGGAAAGGGGGAGTAGAAGGGGAAAAAAAGGAGGGAGGGAGGGAGAATGGAGGGTAGGGAGGAGAAGGGGAAGAGGAGTAGGGAGGAGAAGGGAGAAGGGGGGAGGGGCGAGGGAGGGACCATCGAATGGTGGTCTAAAAAGGAAAAGAAAATTGTTTAGGCTCATACAGGTCTTAGTATATAGGCTGCTATTTTTTTTTTCTTTCTTTTTCTTTTTCGTGACAGGTTATCTATTTTTTATTTACTTTTTTTATATTACAGTTATGCTGTTTATGAATTTTGTGAATTTTTGGTTTACTTAAGCATCATGGTCATTAACTGGTTAATGATGTATGAAGACATCTATTCCCTTCATTAAGATTTTCTTATTATCACACTCATCAGAATGATTGGCATTTTCATTCACTTACTGTCATCTTGTTTATTCTGCATCACTGTTATCATCCTTAATTTTTATTATCATTATCATTATCATCATTATTATCACTATTATTTTTTTATTGTTGTCCATCATTAATCATTATTATCATTATAATCATCATAATCATTATTATTATCATAATCTTCATTCTTACCGTAATCTTTATTTTAGTAACATGATATTTATTATGGTTTTGTTGATAGTAGCGGTTATGATGAGGCTGATGATTGCTATCATTATTTTTTTATCATTATTATTTTATTTTTTTTTATTTATTTTTTATTTCTTTTGCTGTTGTTGTTGTTGTTGTTATCTTTATCATTATTATTATTATCATTATCATGTTACTTTTACAATTACATTATTATTATTATTGCATCATTATTATTGTTATATATATCATCCCATCACCATCATCATCATCATTATTATTATCACCATTATCAATATTAGTATCATTAGTATTACCATTATCATTGTTATCATTATCATTATTTTTTATATCAGCATCATTATTATCTACATTTATTATCTCGGTTATCATTATTATCATGATTTTCTTTTTTCAGCATCATGATTATCATTATGAATAGGGTGATGATGACAGCGATGATGATGATTATTATCATTATCATTGTTATGAGTATAGTAATAAATATCATTATTATCAACTGTTATTATTATTATTATTATATTATTATTATTATTATTATTATTATTATTTTATTATTATTATTATTACTATCATTATCATTATTATTATTTTATTGTTTATTATTGTTATTATTATTATTATTATTATTATTATTATTTTTATAATTTTACTATCATACTTTTATTATCATTATCATTATTGCTATTATTATTATCATAATGATTATTGTTATCACTATTATGATTATCATAATTACCACTATCATTATCATTATTATCTTTATTACTATTAGCATTGTTATTTCATATCATTACATCATAATCATTATTACAATTATCATTGTTATCTTTATCATTATTATTATTGATACTATTATTGTTATTATTATCATTATTATTATTGTTTTTGTTTATTATTATTATTATTATTGTTATCGCTATTATTATTATTATTATCATTATTATTATTATCATTCCCATCATCATTTTTATTATCCTTATTGATTGTCACTTTCATTATATAATTAGCATTATGATTCTTATCATTTTTACTATCACCTTTTTATCATTATCATTATTATTGCCATTATCATTGTTATCATTATAATCATCGTAATCATTATCATCATTATCATAATTATTATCATTATCATCATCATCATTATTATTACCATTGTTATTTATTATTACCATTATCATCTTTATCATTATTATTATTATCATCATGATCGTTGCCAGTTTCATTATCACTATTGTTGTTATTATAGTTGTTACAATGATTATCATCATTATCATTATTATTGCTATTTATTGTATAATCATCATTATCAGTTTTCTCACACTTCCCAAATGCTTTCCGGATTTCCCTTCCGTCCTTCATCTTCTCTATTTTCTCCCATTCTCCTTTATTTTCCTTTGTCCAGTTTTGCCGCGTGGCCTCTCATTTTCCTCTCGTTTATTTGTTTCTTAATTGTCTTTCTTTCTCTAATTGCATTTTTCTTTTCCTAAATTCCATGTTCTCTTCCGAATGCATTACTCTCCCTTTTCCGCTCCTCTTTCCGTTCTCCGCGTCTTTCTCTCTTCCATCATCCGCGCTGTCATTAGAAATCTCATTACCACTTTGTAATTCTTTATTTATTTTCCGTTATTCTTTGTTTGTATTTCACTTCCTGCCTTTGTCTGTCTTTCTGTCATTCTTTGTCTATTGTCTGTCTTTTTTTTTTTTTTTTTTTTTTGTCTGTCTGGTTATCTCTCTCTGTCTCTCTGTCTTTCTGCCTCTCTCTCTACCTCGCTTTACCATTCTGTTTTTTTTTCTCTTCGCTTCTATTTTCTTCTATTTCATCTCTCATCAATCTCTCTTCCTTTCCCTCATTCTCTCCCTCTCTTCTCCCTTCCCATTCATCTCTCATTACTCCTCCTCTTCTCCCTCTCCATCAACCACCCCTCCCTTAACCCATTCCTCTCTCTCTCCTCCCTCTCTTCCTCTCTCCCTCTCTCCCCTCTACCCCACCCTCCCTACCTCCCCATCCCCTCCCCCCATTTCTCCCTTTTTCATTGCATTTCTTTCTTTCTTTCTTCATCTTCTTCCCCTTTTTTGTTCCTCTTTCTTTCCCTCCTTTCACTCCGAGGGGAAAGCATCAGTCACGCTGATGTGATTTTTATCTCCCTCGGAAAAGAAAAACTGATTAATCATCATTGCTGGAAGAGAAAACCGATCACGACGAGAGGAGAGAAAAAGAGGGGAATAAGGAGGAATGGATAAATGAGAGAAGAAGGGAAGGGGGAAGGAGGAAGGAGAGTGGGGGAAGAGAAATGAAAGGGGAGGAGGAGAAAAAGAAGAGAGAGATGTGATAAAGATGAGGGAGGGGGAAGGAGAAAGGAGAGGGGGGGGGAGAGAAATGAAAGAGGAGGAGGAGAACAAGGAAGAGAGAGATGTGATAAAGATGAAGGAAGGGGAAGGAGAAATGAAAGAGGAGGAGAAAAAGGAAAAGAGATATATAATAAAGATGGGGGAGGGGGAGGAAAGAGGGGGAGACGAATGGAGGAAGAGGGGAAATTAAGAGATGAATGAGAGGGGAAGAAAGGAAGGGAAGTGATTCATAACGAGGAGTGAGAACCGATCATGCGGAGAAGAAAGAAGGGAAACGGGGAGGGATGAAGAAAGGGTGAGGCGAATGAGGGAAGAGGAGAATAAAGGAAAGGAAGAGCGATACGAGGGAAAGAGGAAGGGCACGTTAGAGGAGATATTGGGATAAAAGGAAATAGGAGGAAAGAGGAGATGAAGATGACGAAGAAGAGGATAAGAGAAGACGAAAATAATGGGAGGAAAAGAAAGGAAAAGTAGAGTAAAGGAAAATAGGAAATAACTAAATTAGGAGAATCAGAAATGAAAGTGGAACTTCGAGGAAAAAAGGAAAAAAGATAAATGAAGGAAGGGAATGGAGAAGGGGGAGAAGAGAAAGAGAATAAAGACCGAAGACTGATGATGGGGAAGTAGAAATGGATATAAAGAGTAAGATTGATGTAGAGAGGAAAGCAACAAAGAGAGAGCGACGCTTAGAAAGAAGAAATAGAGTGATGGATGATAAAAATATAAAGAGAAAAAACATAGACATACGATGCAACAGTGAAAGGGGGAGGAAGAAAGATGAAATGTTTAGGAGAAAGAGAGGAAGGGGAGGGAGGGAGAGCGAAAGTGAGTGAGAGATAGATAGTTAGAGAGAGTGAGAGAGAGAGAGAGAGAGAGAGAGAGAGAGAGAGGGAGGAGAGAGAGAGAGAGAGAGAGAGAGAGAGAGAGAGAGAGAGAGAGAGAGAGAGAGAGAGAGAGAGAGAGAGAGAGAGAGAGAGAGAGAGAGGAGAGAGAGAGAGAGAGAGAGAGAGAGAGAGAGTAAGAAAACAAGAGAGGGATAATAGAAAAGAAGAGATAGACAGACAGAGATGGTAAGAACAGGCAGAGAATAAGAACAGAAAACAGATAAACAGCCTAACGAACTAGACTAGCGGAAAAGACAGATAAGAAACAGTGAAAAAACTCACAAACAAACACAAAACAATTACGAAAGACATTTTTCCTACGTTCNCAAGGCCTAGACTACTAAACTACAAAACACTGTTAAGACACATTACCCCCCCCTCCCCTTCCTCCATCCCCTCCCCCTCCCCACTCACGCTGCAAAAGTCGCTCCCGCTGCTGTTTCGTAGGCCTATCCGCCCTTGCCTCCCCCCTCCCCCCTCCCCCTCCTCCCATTCCAATCACACCTACGAGCTAGAGTTCACGGCCGAGGGTAATCGCATCAGTCATTACTTAATCAAACCTTTAATAATCAAGGAGGGAGGTAGGGGTTGGGGGTAGGGGGGAGGGTCGGAAGGAAGGAAATGGAGGGGGGGACAAGGAGAGAGGAGAGG
>NW_020871726.1:22083-24583 GCF_003789085.1 Penaeus vannamei | reverse complement strand
CATCCTCAGTATTCTCGATTTAGAAATATATCCCTTATACCCGGGATGAGTTAAAGACAACTAAAAGCAAGGATTATTAGCAACAACATCAGAGTTGGATGTAGGTCTGGCTATGTTTGTAAAGGGCGTGGCGAAGGCGTGGGGCATAGAGCGTGTTACTGGAGCCTCTAAACGCCCTTGCAGATTCAATTTATTGATCTAATAGTCTCCGGGCTTCAGATATGCTCAGACTAGCGCAGTGAACATATGTACAGTCCTCCCTTGTGTATTCGTTGGAGCAAAAAAGAGGAAATTGACTGATAGAAAAGAAAGAAAACTTATAAATATGAACATTAAGTATCTTTTCTTTCCCAAGAAAAGAAAAACACATATAAATATGAACATTAAGTATATTTTCTTTCCCAAAAAAGTAATGGAAACACATAAATCAAACTAAATCCTATCTGAATATGTAAAAATGATAAAGAAATATAATGATGATCGTCATTACCAAGGTAGAAAGAGAGATTTAGCAAACTTTACTTCCAAAATAGAAAGCGAGATTTCTGAGAACGAACGCAGTGGAAATCACAGTCTGCGTTAGATGCATAGCGTTTTCTGCGAAAAGGAATAGAAAGAGAGAAGGGGGGAGAAGGAGAGACGACACAGAGAGAGAGAGAGAGAGAGAGAGAGAGAGAGAGAGAACGAAAAAACGGAAAGAAGAAAGAAAGAAAAGAGGGGAGAGAGAAAGGGAGAGAAAGAGGAGGGAGGGAGAGAGAAGAGAGAGAAGAGTAAGGAATGGGTAGGGGGGGTGATAGAGAAGGAGAAGAGAGGAGGTCTCTTCTCTTCTCTCTCTCTCTCCTCTTCTCTCTCTCTCTCTTTCTCTCTCTCTCCTCTCATCTCTCTCTTCTCTCTCTCTCTCTCTCTCTCTCTCTTCTTCTCTCTCTCTCTCTAGAACATGCTGATTGGTGTGGTGTTAAAGCACTGCCTCCCAAGATCTACTCAGTGATAGCACCATTTTCCTCGCCACCCGAGCCCACACGAAATTAAGAGCATCCTCGCCTGTTCTACGAATTACTTGAGCTCGAAACGAATAAACTGGCCAAAACACATAACACGTAACAGAGTAGTTAGTAGCGCGCTTTAGCGAGCGAAATTTTACAAACGTCTTGCCCGAGAACGAAACTCCACTGTCACTACGTGTTGGGAAGAACTGCTTGGGGTAAGTGAGTCAAATGAATAAGAGTAAGATAACTTTATAGAACCACTAAAGTAAAAAGTTAAAAGGTCGCAACATCTGGTAAACAAATTAGTTAATATATATAGTATATTTATATATATATTATAGTATATTATATATATTTTAACATTTTTTTTTTTTTTTTTTTTTTTTTTTTTTTTTTCTTTTTTTTTTTTTTTTTTTTTTTTTTTTTTATTTTTTTTTTTTTTTTTTTATTTTTTTGTTTTTTTGCTGTTCCACGTTTTTTTTTTTTTTTTTTTTTTTTTTTTCTAAGTAACGTAGCCATAACCCCATTTTAGGCCACTACGGGATATTCATTCTCCTTGTTACAACAATGTGAAAGAAACTCATTTGGTTATCATTATACTTCGCATTAAGAGCACTGTCTACGCTGTTGATATTAGTGTATTGTTTATGTGACCTCGCTTTACAAGAAAAACACAGTAACATAACACCGCGGTTGTAAATGGCAATTCTCTTCTCTTCATGGGGTTCATTAGAGGGCGTACAGACGCACACTCACTCATTCACATACACACGTGCACAAACACTCGCTCACTCGCACACTCATACGCACCCACATACACATACATTTCTCCTCTCTCTCTCTCTCTCTCTCTCCTCCTCTCTCTCTCTCTATCTCTCTCTCTCTCTCTCTCTCTCTCTCTCTCTCTCTCTCTCTCTCTCTCTCTCTTCTCTCTCTCTCTCTCTCTCTTCCTCTCTCTCTCTCTCTCTCTCTCTCTCTCTCTCTCTCTCTCTCCTCTCTCTCTCTCTCTCTCTCTCTAACTCTCTCTCTCTCCCTCTATCTTTTCTCCCTCTCTGCTGCTATCTCTCCACTTTCATCACCTATCAGATTGAAGAATTTAAAAACTCCATCCCAACACAAGATAAGGGTAAAACATCACACATAAGAATTTGAATTTTCACCCTTATCCCACCCTGACCTAAAGGTATTATTCGAGGCATAACCACAGTTGATAGCGAACTATACCTTGCAATCTTCAATGTCCAGTCAGTCTCTCAGTCTCCGCTGTGAGAACTGGCTTCTGTGATGGTTCAAGTCAGTCCGGGTTCGCAGGGAGAACAGGCCACCGTGTGCATCATCCCAGTGTTATATTTTTTTCTTGTTTTTTTTTTTTTTTTTTTACATTGTGTAAGAGATGGTGATAAAGACGGAGGATAAAATGGGCAAATGAAACAAACAGATAAAGTGATGCAAATACGAAACAGATTAATGGGAAATTAATTTAAAGAGACACAGAATAGCTGTTGTCACATAAC
>NW_020871726.1:0-7500 GCF_003789085.1 Penaeus vannamei | reverse complement strand
AAGAGGATTCTCTCATGAGAATCTGAATACGATTGATTACACACATAGATTCAAGGAGTATGCCAGAGAGCGTAGGATATAATCGAGCATATGTGCATGGCGAGAAATGTGGGAGAAGGCGGGCGCGACTGCAGATCGGCGGGCATATCCAGTCAGGTCGCCTCATAAGCCTATAAACAGGTTGCAGCCAGAACATGCAACATTCCGGTGTATAGAAAGCAATAACGTAACAGAGTATGATCAGGATCTAGATAGAGGAGAGTAGCCCTGAGTACGAGAGCAGTCATAGAGCCCGCGAGATCTAGACACATGTCTGCTAGGGGTGCGAATCAATGGTGAGCGCAATAGGAGCTCGTTCATGGTAACCGTCGAGTATAAGTGTAATACGAGCGATATCTGTTATCGATTATGAACAGAAAATAGGGAAATGCGCTGAGTGCGAGCCCATATCCCGTAAGATAACCAGCGTCGTTGGTCTGCTCAATAACACCAGACATAAGTGCTATAGTTATATGCACGTCGCAGCGGCGCAAATACAGACATGGAATGTCTGGCCAGGAAGGCAATCATAGACCAAATTCGGTGAAATCGTGAGCCAGACCCCAGATCATGATCCACGTTCTCGAAGGAGAGCTCACCGGGCGAGCACGCTGTGAGGCACTTGAGCTAGCACCAACCACGATATGAACAAGCTCATTGGGCTGGCACATCGCACAACGGCATGACCGTTTCGGGACAGCGCATGGAGGAGATATCCTTCGAGAAACTAATGCGCGTATGCCCAGTTCCGCAGAGCGATACGGAGAGGACAGAGATTGATATAGATGACGACGCGCTGCAGTGGTAGAGGATCATGTGAGGTGAATTGCTGCACGGCAGTGTCGATCGTATTCGGCGCGTCGCGAAAGTTAGATCGACATAGAGACCAGACTCCACTTAAGTGACCAGGAAGGGGTGGCGAGGGGCGAACAGAGACGCGCCTTTCTATATTGCAACGCGTCGCCGAGCATGTCTAACTGGCGGCGCGAGAAGATGCTAAGCCGGGAGCAACGACTCCGCCCGTACGTAACACAAGAGGGAGACTGCGCCAGGCCGTGTCGTTCGCAGATGCCTAGGAATTCAGTGCCTGGCGATTACTGTAGGTCTGAGCTCTTTATCTTAGAGAAAGAGCCAGAATATAGGAAAGCGGACATACCGGCGTAGTAGTCGAATAAAAGTTGACGGGCAACTTAGATAACGTGCGACGCATGTAAAAAGAGGAAATGCTCTACGACAGCAGAAGAGCGGTGCTAGTAGTAACAGACGTACGAGACGGAGGCAAGAAAGGATTAGATATACGTAGAATAGCTCGGATGAAACAGTAATCGTAGCCAGGTGTGCGACGGCGATAGTGCTAGCGCGCGACCGATAGAGCTAGCGCATAGCGAAACAAACTATGGTCACAGAAGACGCCAAAATACACGAATGTCGCTATGATAAAGGAGAACGGGTAGATGCGTATGGACGACTGAGAGACAGGATTTATGGAATGAGAAGTAACGGGACACGCCTCATAGAGGCTAGAGTTAGCTGTCAGGTAGTAGACCTATGAACGCGGTGTGTCTATCATACGGGGCTAGACGGTGATTGCAAAAGGAGCGAAAGAAAGATTTAATCATAAGATCGGCATAGCTCTATTAGACAGATAGTTCTATGCCCCTCCACGATCGGAGCTGACATCGCTGCAAGACTTTGAGAAGAACTAGCCGTCTAGTCATATGATATATACACGGGACAGATGTAATGAAACCTATAATAATACCTGAGGGAGAGCGCAATGGATCGATAGTGCTCCGCCGCAGATAGTGTATTGA
Organism: Penaeus vannamei; assembly: GCF_003789085.1. Classification (NCBI taxonomy): domain Eukaryota; kingdom Metazoa; phylum Arthropoda; class Malacostraca; order Decapoda; family Penaeidae; genus Penaeus; species Penaeus vannamei. The sequence continues at coordinate 5,647 of NW_020871726.1, read as the reverse complement.
GATCGCATAATATTACGTGTGGTAACGAGCGCCGCGCTCAAATGATACACATAATACATGTAGGGGCTGCTAGGGGTACTACTCTGCATGACTCCGTTGATGATGATGGCGCGCGACGCCATTCACATCTTATAGGTAGGTTGCGCTACGGGATAAAGCGCTCACATGGGAGGTACCGTTGTGGAAGAATAACGCATAATACGTTACGTCAGCGAGTGCGATAGTACATACAGTGGTAGAAGACAGATCGTGCGGACGGAGAGTACGAGCAAAGGTTATTAAGTCGGAAAGGTGAAACAATGACCGCGGAAGAACTGAGGGACAGCGACGACGAGTATGTCACGAATGCCGACGTCCAATCTAGAAGAGCGCAGGCCTCTAGCGAGCACGTAGAAGCTATACTAGTGTCGAACCGTACGGGGTACGCAAGAGAGGTAAATGTTAATAGCGATAAGGCAGTACGAGAGCACAGCGGCATTCTGAGCGTGTCGAGTGAGGCACCGCAGATCGACTGATCAGGCATTCTAGTATGATCGAGCACAGATCGTAGAGGCATGTCGGAGGCTAACCGTGGTGAGAAGGTAACGTATCGCTAGTGCGAGCGAACACCGCCTGCGATGGAAATCATCGGGATACAATATTGGCCCCCGACAGAGTAAGTACCTTGCACGAAACGGTAGTGATTACTCGGGTAAGGCTCAATGAGTCTCAGAATCTACGATAAATAAGGTATAATAGATGGCCAGATGCGGAATGGCCAGATAGGCGTGCAGATTGATACGGAGTTGAAGATACATTAATCAACTAGATTAAGCTCCGAGTAGACGCGGAGCAGTAGCACGCAATCTTAATATCAGCGGCCGAGATTCTATCAGATGTCATAGACGGCAAATATCGAGTCAGCGGTAAGTTGCGAAGGTCATCATCTGAGAGGGAAAGAAGTACCGAACACTGAAAAGATGGAGGTATAACATAAGCGAAGGGGAGGAGGGCGAGATCGGACGTGCTTAAGTCGGGGACGGACATGGGTATCCAGTTTCAGCTGATAATCGAGTGCCTCTGAGATACCCTCATATATCGTTAGCTTAGAGAGGAAGTCGGAACGTACTAACTGCGCGGGGTTGGACTACCATGATGGGGGGCGTGACGGAGTGTGGTGGGAATAACAGCGCAAGCTCGTAGCGGAAAAGCAGCGAGATATGCACGAGATAAAAGAGATGATGGATCGAGACGGATCACAACGAAATCACGAACGAGCATATGGCATAGGGCATGAACGTGAGCGATCCTTTTTGGAGTGAAGCATCGTACCAGTAACTATCCCGACTAGGAGTATAATGCCAGATGGGATGACAGCTCAGTGACTGGAATGTGCCTGAAGCTACCCGCGATACTGAGCATCAGGCAAGCCGAACGTTGCGAGGCTGCCTACTTTAGTATATAATTATAATAGAGGTTGACACGCATTAAACGCGAGGCTAGGGGAAGAGGCGGCCCCGCGACACTATACTGTAATACAATATAATATTAATAATAAATGTATATATACTGTAAGCCATATATATATCTATATATAATACATATATATTAATATATAATATATAGATAAATGTATATAAATGATATAATATATATAATAAATATCTATAATGTACTATAATAATGTAATTAGACCCATAGCTCTTATCTAGTATATATAATATATATATACTTAATATAAATACGTATATATATATAATTATAATAAAAATAATATAATATGTATATAATATATAATAAAATAATTATCCTATATATAATCGATACTACTAATATATTATATAATACCCCATCTATACGTTATGTATTAGTATAGTGTATACTAAGTAAGCATATATGTAAGTCATAGATATAATTTAAAAGGTAATATATATTAAATAAATTACTATATTAAGTAATATATATATATAATATAATATATATTATACGTATAACCATATATTAATATATATGTATAATATATAACTATAAATATATGACTAATATATATAAGTATATAATATTAAATATCTATATAAATCATATTAATATATTAATATAATAATATAGATATATTACTATATATTAAATTATATATAATATATATATGATATATTTATATATACTTATATATATATTAAATACTAAATATATATTTATATATATAAATATTAAATATATTAATTATATATATATATTATATATATAATAATATATAATATAATAGAGAGAGGGAGAAGAGACAGCAGAACATTGACCTCTCTCATTTTTGTTCTCCCCGCTATGAAGCCAAGCCTTGATCTCTCTTTGGAAATCCCCAACAAAAAACGCGTCTCTCTCCTCGTCGCCCAGGCAGGGGAAATTTATCACTTGAAAAAGTCAATTACATCACAAACTCGAGGAAGAAGAAAGGGGGACAATTGAAGATTGGAAAGAATGGAAAGAATAGAAGGGGAGGGAGAGAAATGGTGTGTGTGAGGAAGCGAGAGGAGAGGAGAGAGGAGAAGAGGAGAGGGAAGAGAGAGAGGCCCGAGGAGGGGAGGGAGCGGAGGATGGGGGAGGCAGAGAGACGTAAGAGGAGGAGCAGAGAAAGGGAGAGAAGAGACGCAGAGAGAGAGAGAGAGAGAAGTAGAAAAGCAGAGAGAGGAGAAGAGGAGAGGAGAACAAAGAGTCAGAGGGACAAAGGCAGACAGAGAAGAGAGGAAGAGTTACAAACAGAAAACGAGCAGAGCAGACTATGAATAATTAGTGCGAGAAAATATAATTGACCGCCAGCAAAGAAAAGAAATATCCAGGAAAAAAGAAGATAAAAGACTAAAAGAAGAAAAAGGAAAGAGAAGGACAGGGAATCCATCACAGCTGATTGTGACTGAAAAAGAGAGGAGAAACAGCACATGCAAGCAGAGGTTGACCAACGGCGGCTCTATTTAAATGAAAACGGGGAGTATCATCTTCAACGTCTGCGCGCATAACCAGAACACAAAATACTTTCTCAGCTCTCATTTCGCCAAAAATGGGTCTCTTATATTATTCCATTTTCCTTTTTGGGGCGGACGTGGACAATCGACAGGAGGAGAATACGGCAGGAGAAGAAGAGCTATCAGATGTTTGTTACATCAACCACTTTACAAACACTCATACTCATGAAATGGGTAGATGAGTGTTACAAATTTTTTCAAGATTACACATTTTTTCATTATTACTTTTTTTTGTCTTTTCTGTCTAATTCTCTTCGTTTATTTAGTCCTCTTTTCACCTTGGCGATGATATTAATCATTATCATCGATATATTTTACTTATCGGTCTTAACATCACACCAAGTACTTATAATACTACATTGTTTTTATTTATTACGCAATTACCATCAAATTACATTATCGCAAACCACACCGGGTTATCTATTTTGTATCTTTACATTATCGATTTACTCGTTATAATTTTCAGGTTACCGTAGTGCCATCATTATTGTATTGGACACAATGATTATAATCATTACATTAACCCTCAATTATTGTCATTATCACCCTGCTCATATGGATTATCACGTATACTTTTTGTTATTGCAATTATCATAACCCATCCATTCATTTTTCCTTCATTATCACATTTCACATGATTATCTTATCATTCTTCGTGCTTGTTACGGTTGATATTAGTTTCATAATATAATCATGCATTATATCATTACTATATGATTATCAATTTATCACTGTCATTATCTTCATCATTAATCATTATTATCATTATTCAATGAATTTAATTACTAATATGCCATTATTATTTTGTCATTTCTCAATTTCCATTATGTGATTTATATCAATTCATTGTAGTATTCGTATCAATCGTGTATTTCACTATTATTAACCTACTATTATTCATCTTGTTATAACAAATTTAATCTACACAATCATATACATTAGCCCATGATCTTTATTATTAATAGTATTGTTACAATTTATTTTTAAAATTCATATATTTTTTCTTAACTATTTATATTTGATCATCATCATTGTTATTATAATCATCATTGTCATTATCATTGTCATTATCTCCACCATTACTCTATTGTGTTGTTGTTATTATTACTAATTAATTATTTATCATCTATATCTATCCTATCATTTTTGTTTCTAAAAAATTACAAACAGGACCGAAAGAAATGGGCAACATCCATTGAATGATATTAATAAGCATACAAAAAAAAAAAAAAACAAAAAAAAAAAAAAAAAAAAAAAAAGCAAAAAAAAAAAAACAGCAATATACAAAATTCTGCATCCTCTTTCTCTAAACCCCATGTTCAATGATCGGCCCACAACTTCTTTTCACACTTTCTTCGAGTTTACTATCATTTATATCTTATTTTCCTCGCTGCCTATTTGCCAGCCTACTTTCCCCGAGTTGTGGAGGTATTGCCAATTTTCTTGCAGAGAGTTTCCCTTAAAAGGGGGCTCGCTGTCCGGCATCTCGAATCCACTAAATGGCTGTCCGAAGGAATCCTGTTTTGGTGAGACTACGTTTTGCTCGAAATTGACTGTCCTGGTGAATGACTGCTGGTTGTGTTTGATGGTGGTGTTTCTGTGTGTCTGGATTCTGTCTGTTTGTCAGTTCCTTGTTTCGCGATTGTCCTTAGGAGAGAAGAGTGTTGTCTTTCTGTTTATGAGTATTTATAATGGCTTGCTTCCTTGGGGGGTCCGATATGGTGATATAATAGTCTTTAAGATGCATAACATAGTCAAACATACGTATGTGTGTGTTGTGTGAGGTGTGAGTTGTGTGAATACAACACACACCCACACATCATATATTATACACACACAACAGGGCCGCCACTGTTAGACACAAACCATGCACCACACACACCACACACGACACATAATTATGATATTATATAATACAATATAATATATAATTATAATATATAATAACTATATAGTATATTATATATAGTGTCTGTAATATATAATATACATTAATATATGTATATAAATATATCATTAAGTATATATATTTATAAATATATATTATATCTATATTATATATATATTATATATATATTGTAAATATACTATATACCGATATATATGTATATTATATAATTATATAATAATAATATAATACTATATATGCGTTGTGTGTGTGTTGTGTTTTTGTGGGGAGTGTTGTGTTGATTTGTTGTGTGGGTGTGTGTGTGTGTGTTGTGTGTGTGTGGTGTGTGTGTGTGTGTGTGTGTGTGTGTGTGTTGTGTGTTTGATTGTGTGTGCGTGAGCGTGTGTGTGTGGGTGCATGTGTGTATTATATGTGTGTGTGTCATATAGTGAGAAGAGAGATATAGGGGAAAAAAAAACAATTAGTTTAAGATACATTTACATACATGCATCCGCGTAGAGAGACAGTTATGAATAAAAAATCAATGGACATCGAGTATTTATATGTCTGTGTGTTTATAAACAACCTTTTCCATTATGTGCGTGCGTTTTCGTATGTGCGTGTCTGCAGTTCTCGTAAACCTTTTTAAAAGACAGTGCGAGAAAATTTCTTAACTTGTTTTAAACGTGTTTCTCGGGTCTATGTTGCTTGTGATTTCCTTAATGCACGGAAGTCGAAGTCCAAGTGTGTTGTGTGTGTGTGT
>NW_020871725.1:297778-310278 GCF_003789085.1 Penaeus vannamei | reverse complement strand
TATGATTGTAAGATACGCGTGTGTTGATGTTTACTGTCATTAACATTTCTATTTCCTCATTTTCTGTTTACTTCTTTGGCTCTTTCCTTTTATCTTCCACTATACTCTATCTTATACATTTTATATATAGCCATCGGTCAGTTTACTTGCATCCTCCATTATCTTTTCCTATCATTTTATCTACCTCAATTCTCCTCCCTTCCACTGTCTGCTTTTCATTTTCTTACTTTACCTTTCTCCGTTCTTCTTCTCTATCTTATTCTCTTATTTTTTTCCTGATGTCATTCTACTTTATACTTTTTATTTCCCCTATGACTTTACTTTATTATTTCTATACTACTTATACCCTTATCCTTCTCACATTCCCTGTACCGTTGTTCTTTCAATCTTTCTTCCTAATCATTCAAAACTATTTCTTATCTCCTCCTACTCCTCTTCTCACCCCTATCACTATATCCATAATCATGCTACGTCGTCCTCTTGTCCGACAACCTCATATATCCCTTTACCTATTCTTTTGTTCGCCTCTGCAGTTGAGATATCATATTCACCATCCACCTCTTCTCCTCCCCTATAACGCTACCTTCCCCTCCCTCTTCGCCATTGCTTCTTTCTGTCTCTATCTCGCCTCCACTCCTCACCTATTCTACCTGCAGCGCGTGCGCCTTCTAGTGGTCTAATGTCTCGTGCTTTCTTTTTCTTATTTTGACTTGCTTGTTGCACTGTTTCCGCCTTGCCGTTTTTCTTTCGGTCTTTTTACTCTCTCGACCTGAACGCGTCGTTCTCGTCTTAGTCTTCTCTCGTTAGTAGTCTGTGATTCGCCATCTCGCCCTTGGCACGGTGTTGTGTGTTGTGTCTGTGGCCTGCGTGTCGTCTGGTCTTCTTGCGTCCGTGTAGTTTGTCGCGCTTTGTGTTTCCCTTGTGTGCCGGTGGTGTTAGCCTCGTGTGTGTGGTGTTGTGGCGTGTGTGTGTGTGTGCGTGTGTGGATCTATGTTATGCTGTATACACCCCTCCCTCGTCCACCCTCTACCTCTCGTTATTACAGCACCCCATTCGATCAGTACTCAGCCCTCTCGCTTCGCCCTGCATTACCCGGCGAGCACCCCCTGCATTCCTTCCCATCTTCCCTCTACTTTCTTCCCTTCCTCCGCCTGGGCCAAACCCAGGAATCTGGTACCAGATGTTGGAGATATGGGTTTATCATGCGGAAGAATTTATTTCCCACGAACCGAAAATTTACGATTCCTTCTCACTATTTTTCCAGACTCTCCTTTTTAATTTTGCAGACTAATCACCATACGTTTGCCCAGTCCATCGATTTCGTCCACCGACTCTCTTCGACTGTTGTTCTGCACACCTAGTCCCTCACTCCAAACAGTTGACTCATTTGTTCTTTTGGTGCCCTCCCCCCTCTACTTCTCCCTTCCCTCACTCACTCTTCTCATCTATCTCTCCCTATTTTTGCCCTTTCTTCACTCCTTCGTCCCTCCACCCTGTAGGTTGCCCTTGGGTTAATTCCTATTCCTCTCCTGCTTGCCTTCTCTCATTCTTTGTAATCAACTCGCACCTCACTTTATGCCATCTGTCTGTGTCTGTTTGGTGTGGTGTGTGTTCTCTTCTCTTCAGTCTTCGCTCCTTCTTCCACCTTTCTCTTCTCTCTCCTCTCTCTCTCTCTTTCTCTTTCTCTTTCTCTCCTCTTCTCTCCTCTCTGTCTCTCCATCTCTCTTCTCATCCTCCATCCTCTCTCTCTCTCTCTCTCTCTCTCTCCTCTCTCTCTCTCCCTCTACCTCCTCCTACCTCCCTTTCTATTCACTCACCACCCTTTCCTTCCCTTCCTCACTACCCACCTCTTTTTCCTTCCTTCCTCTCATTCCTATTCTCTTCCTCGCGTCTTGCCTCTCAATCTACTTCCTCTCCTCTCTTACCTCCCTCAATTCCTCCCTACTCCTTCCTAGCGATGAGGGCGCGCCGGAGATTTGAGCTAAACAATGGACAATTAACTTCTTGGTCTGTCTGTGGCAATGAGTCCTCCGGTACCCTCCTCGCCGCTGCCTCTCTTGCCCCGCTTCCCTCTTCCTTGCTCCGGGATGAAGAAGGAATGGATCGAGGAGGTAAGGACGCCGAAGAGGAGAGGAGGATGAGGTAGGAGGAGGAGCGACGAGGAGGCACGGAGGAGGAGGAGGAGGTAGACGGATGCACGTCTGCGTACGGAGTGAGCGATGGCCAGCTGCCAGTGCCAGCGAGGAAGAGGTGCGGAATATGCGGGAGCGAGTACGCTGGCGAGTCGGGTGCATGGCAGGATGCGCATGGCGAGTGCAGTACAATACTCTATCTCTCTCTACTCATCATCTCGGCGGTCTCTCTCTGTGAGGAGAGGAAGAGGAAACTCGATGGAAGAGGAAGGAGGAAGAGAGGAGGAGGTAGCTCGAGAGAGGTATCGTGTGCATGGGCATAGCGCAGGTATGCGTCACTGCTACGGATGCATGGAAGTCATACGAGGATGGCACGTGTATCACGATCACTTCGAGGTGGATGGCGGAGTGCAGAGAAAGAAGGACATCACGGAGGAGTGGATCGGAGACGCACGTGAGTGAGTCTAGGAGGAGGAGGAGTAGCAGAAAGAGGGAAGGGGGATTAGAGGAGGAGGTTGAGCGGAAAAAGAAGAAGGGGAGTGAGAAAGAAGATGAAAGAACGACCACGTGCGAGGGAAGGGTAGGAATAAAAAACGGAAAAGGATTGAGAAAGAGGAAGAGGAATCGGAGGAAGAGACGCAAGAAGAGTGAGAATGACGAGGTCTAGGACAGGCAAGAAGAGAGAAAAAGAAGAAGAAGAGAGGAAAAAGAGAGAAGTAAGAGTTAGTAGAAGTAGGAAGGACGAGGTAGGAACAGGAGGCTGATGAAGATTAGGACGCGGCAGTACTGGACGCGGTAGAGAAGGAAATGGACGAGGAGGAGGGGGAGGAGGTGGTCCTTGAGAATAAGGTCGAAGAGGAGAATGTGGAGGAGGTGACGGAGGAAGTGGAAGTAGGTGGAGGAAGGAAGGAGAACTGTGGTGTGCGTGTGAAAATGAGTTGGGGGTCAGAGGTCATGGTATATTCACCAAGATTCTCTGGTCATCAGTATTTTCAAAAGTTATAGAAAATATTACTCTCATGCTCACAAGTACAGGTGAATGTATAATAAGAATCACTCACAATAACAAAGTGCTATAATGAGAAAGAGAAAAAAATACATAGCAATGCACATATAGACAGACAGGTAAATAAGCAAATGACTGAATGAATAATCTGACATGTAAAAAAAAGAAAAAAAATGCATTGCGATAGAGTATATAAAAGTAATGCCAGAGGAGCATATCACTTAGAAACGCTCTTTATCTTTTCATTGGGAAAATATATTTCATAAACAGAATTTGAAAGAATAGCTAAAGAATCCATTAGGAACGATCTCTCAGTAACATTTTTGAAGTAAATCGTTTTAAACAAAGGCCACTTCTTATGTACATTTGCCTCAGCATAATCCACTAGTACCGAACAGCAAGAGAGGCATTCCTATACTGGAAATGGTGAGAGAACTAAACTATCAAATCCACCCAATAATATTATTTGTTTATAACATTTTTTACTATATTCTTATCCATCTAACAATTTGAATTATATACCCCGTCATTTCCTTTGTTTATATTATTCATTATATATTGTATTGTCCTTATAGTTATATATAAGTTTTAAATTATAGTAATATTGGACCCCTATTCTCACTCCTTTATCCTTTCCCTCCATTCGTCATATCATCTAAGCCGCACTAGATATTTCTCATTGTCTTATTTCCTGTATCTCTACTTACAACTTCTCTTATCCTAGTATATTTTACTATTGCTTTTCACTTTTAATCTACTATTTATACATTCACTCTTACTTCCCGCTAATTAGTCCTATCAGTTATGGAGGTCAATTACTCCATAGAGTCACTAAGCTATATATATAATATATAGCTAACGTATCTAAACCTAGTACATCTAAATTGTATCAGTCTGACTTATGCATTTTCGTAGCGCTAAATTCGCGCCAGACAGTCTTGTGTTGTGACCGTCACCGGAACAACAGCGTTGCCGGATTACATCACATCGAAGGGTGCCACGACGGACGCCAGGCATCGAGGAGGCGAGGAGACCGAGATGAACAGTCTGGCGAGGCACATTGGATCTTATATTTTAACCTAATAATATTATTATAGGACGGGAGGCTAATTATAATATAATATATATTAATTATTATACATATAATACACAATTACTCAATATCAAAAGTATACATATATAGTATGTGTATATTTAAGCTATATAGTGTATGTGTGTATAATAAATAAAAAAAAAAAATAAAAAAAAAAATATTAATATACTATTATAACTAATAAATAGTTATATATATATATCTAATAATTAATATATATAATTAATTAATTATATAATAATAATATATATATATATTAATACTATATAATATATATATTATAATTAACTATAATATATATATTCTAGTTATATCAAATATTATAATAATATAATTTTATAATATATATATATATCTTATATATATATAATATATTATATAATAATATATATTATTAAATAGTACTTATATATATATATTAATATTATATATTTATATATTTATATATATATCATATTATAATATAATATATATATATTATGTAGTGTATGTGTTTGTAATTATAGTAATAGGTGATTAGTTGATGTGTGTATTAGTATTATAGTTAGTTGTTGATGTGTGGTTGAGTTGGTGGTATTAGTATTAATATGGTTGGTGTGTTCCTGTGTGTGTTGTGTGGTGTGTGTGTTGTGGTGTGGGTGTGTGGGTGGTTGGTGTGTCGATGATTGTGTTGTGTGGTTCATGTGTATGTCTGTGTGTGATGTCAATCTCAACTTACTCTATACATATAATCCATCTTCTCATCTCTATATATAAATATCTCTACTCTTAACTCTTCTCATATCATTCATATATATCTCTCTCTTCTCTCTCTACTTCATTCTCTCTATATCTTCATTCATATCTCTATACATAATATTAGTATAATATATATAATATATATATAATTATAATATTATATATATAATTATATATAATATAATAATATATATTAATATATACTATATATATATATATACATCTTATATATTACAATATTAACATATATATGTGATGTGTGTTGTGCTGTGTGTGTGTGTTGTGTGTGTGTGTGTGTGTGTGTTGTGTGTGTGTGGTGTTGTAATGATCGATATAAATATTACCCAATTTAATTAACACTAATTACAATTACAATACATAATACATATAATTAACCTTATATTCATTACAATTACATATAATAAATATAAATTATGTTATATTATTTACAATTAATACATATATCATATAATATATATATTAATTAATTAATATATATAATATATACATATATAATAATAATATATATATATATATATATATTATATATATTAATATATATAATATATATTATATTATGTATTATAGGTGTGTGTGTGATCGTTGGTGTAGTGTGTTAGTGTGTGTGTGTGGTGTTGTTGTGTGTGTGTGGTGTGTGTGTGTTGTGATGTGTGTGTGTTTGTGTGTTGGAGTGATTAGTGTGGTGTTGTTCATGTATCTCATATGTTATATGTATTATGTATATCCCTGCTGGATGTATAAGGTTGTGAGTATAACGTTAGTATAAATAAAATGATATATATATATATATATAAACTTAGCTTATCATATAATATATATTCAAATATAATTATGTATTTATATTAGTTAATGCATAGCACTTTGAGCTACACACAATATCAACCACACAAATACACACACATACAGTCACACATAACACAACACACATCAACACACACACCGCTTTATGTGAATATTATATAATTATACTAGGAACGATTAATTTTCATATTTTGAAGCAAAAAAAGGATCATTGTCAATACCATATATATAAGATAAATCCATACACATAGAATAATATATATATATATATTAATAGTATATTATATATTATATAATATAAATTATTAATATATTAAATATATATATATATATTAATATATATAATTATACTATATATAATATATATTATTATATATATATATTAATATTATTATACATTAAGGAATTCCGAGTGGATTAACAATGTCTCTTTTTATTTGGGCCAGATGAAATAGGCCTAATCGATAATCAAAACCAAGCGAAAAAATTCCCCTAGTGATCTCCGCCTCAGATTAATCCCGATTCTTCTTATGCATTCAAGCGCGTTTTTATATAATCTCAGAAAAGTTTAAATTCCGTAAATCTAAGTTACTTCCCACACGCACAGAGAAAGCAATCGGACTGCAAAAAATTCCAACTACACTAAAGCAGATTAATAAACCAAACTGTAGCACAAAAATGAAATGAGCGCACTCACGAGTACTCAACCACCTCCCACTGTATACGATGACATGCCCATTCACACACACACACTCACACACACACACACACACACACACACCACAACCACCACGCACCATCCGAGACATCGACACACCAACCACACATACACACACACACATCACAGGCACACCACACACAACCCCCCACACACACACACCTCGCCTCAGCGACACACTCACAAACCAGTGCCTCACAGCGACGACACACACACCACACAATATAACCTCATTAATTGATATAGAAGTGATATTAGAACGGGTAAATAGTAAATATATGAGCTAATATTATAGTGATGAATAGAGACACCCATACATATATATAGGCAGTAAAGCCATAATAGTACGCACATAGTATATAAGGATACTGTAAATATAGTTAGATGTGAATAGTGAAATATATAAATAATATGAGGCTCATGAATTAGAAATTAATACTATTAATATATATATGTATTATATATTGTATATTATATGTACATGTAGTGTATGTGTTAATATATTAATATAATAATAATATATATATATGTTATATATATATATATATATATAATATATGTATTGTATATAATATATATACATATATATATTACATATATACTTAATATTTTATATATTAATATATATATTAATATATTATATATATTATAATTAAACTATATGTATATTGTAATATAATATATAACTAATATATATGTCAATATATTTAGTTAATAACTAATAATTAAATAATATATTATATTAATATATATTATAATATATATATATATAATATATATAATATATATTAAAATATATAATATTATTAATATATAATATATATATATATATATTATAAATAATATATATAATATATAATAATAAACATAACACATATATTATAAATATATATACTACACACTATAATATATATTATGTAATATACAATATATATGAATGTATGTTGACATATATATTATCATATATATAGTAATCAAATATGTATAATCTTATATCTATACTATTATATTAAATATATATATATAATATATATATATATAATATATAATACCCTATTATATATATATATTTCATATATACATATATGGCTCGACTTAGTGATATTAATTAGTATATATGTTTCGTGTGTGTGTTGTGATGTGTGGTGTGTGTGTGTGTGTGTGTTGGTGTGTGTTGTGTGTGTGGTGTGTGTGGTGTGCATATATATATAATACATATATATATGTATTGATATATATTATATATATAAATTTATAATATCATATAATATAATATAATATATAGTTAAATATATATATATCATATATATATATTTATAATATATATATATATCATATATTTATATTTATTATAGTGCATAGTTATATATATCTATAATATACTTATATACAATATGTATTATTTATGTATATATAAATATCCATCTATAATGTTTGTGGTGTGTGTGTGCGGTAGTGTGTGTGTAGCGTGTGCGGCATATATGATATCATATATATTCGTATAACTGTAATTATAGTATTAGTACATTATTAGTATACTACTAGTCATATAAGATCTACATAATAATAATACAGTATATATTAGCCTCAGTGTATATATATTAGATATATATACATATATACCTATCATATATATATCTACTATATTACTAATATATAGCTACTATCATAACTAGTCGATCATACTGTATACTATAAGCTACCATAGAGCTTGTATAATGTAAATATATAATCATCATATAAAAATATATATACATAATAATATTATACATATACCATGTATACTATGACTATACTACTGTAGTAATTATAGTACCACTTGACTAATATATATATGTATGCCAATACGCTCTATATTACTATATTATATACATATCGTTGTGTGGTGTGTGTGTGTGTCTGTGTGTCCGGTGGTGTGTGTGTGTGTGTGTGTGTCGTGCTCGTGTCAGGTTATATATATAGCTACTCACTATATATATATATATATATATATATATTATGCCCGCCTACGTACATACCTATGACAGGTATTATACTATATTGTATAGGTATATGCCCATATACTGAGCGCGCTAATAGCTAGGACCGATTAATATTACTAATACTTATTTACGTAACTCATAGGGTATATCACCATAGCTAAACTCATATATATGTATTGTAATGTAGGTATACTATTATATGTTAATAGAGATATATATGTATATTATATATATCTATATACTCATATATATATATTACCTGGGTTATGTATATATATATATTATATACTATATCTATCGCTAGAGCTTTAGTATATACGCTATAGTATCATATATATACATACACACACACATACACACTCGCTCATATAGTTCTACATGCCATACATATCATATATTATACGCCATATACATGCATATACTCATATACTGCTATGTATAATGTGTACTATATATATATATACTATAAGCTTATATTCCGGTAGATACTACTACGCATACATCACTATATAATATACAATATATATATATATAATATATACGTATCATATTTAACCTATTATAAATATAATATAGTATTAATATATGACGATATATAAATTAAGGTGAGGATTTATATGTGATCGTGTGTGTGTGTGTGTGTGTGTAACTGATTATGTGTTAGTGTGGTGTGTTAATAGTCGTATGGCTATGGTGTGTGTGTTGCCATATATATTATACCCCTAGAATACACGAAGACAGGAGAGTATATCACATAAGTAGCATCGAGTACCCTATCCATCTATAGGCGGGAAAAAAATATTATTTAATTCAAGGTATGTATAGCTAGTATAATAACTAGACTAGAGTACTGTGTGTGTGTTGGGTGTGTGTTGTGTGTGCTGATGTGTGTGTGGAGATGTATACACACACACACCACACACACACACACATCACACACACACAACACACATACACCACACACACACACACACACAGCACTCAATATATAGACTATATAAATTATATATGACTATATATTAATACATACCATAGTACTATTAGTATATATATATATGCCTAGATTCGAATTCGTGGCCAGAAGAAGTTTTAAGTCAATTTATTCATAATATCAATGCCGCACTGCATTATACCCTCTTCAATAAATACAACTCAGTAAATTCATAAATGATGTTTACGGAAGGCAGATGGATCCTACTTGCACATTTTTTTTAGTGAGTCAATGTAGGCTTAGTTGGTAGAGAGCGTCCGTCTGCTTTACTGCCTGCAGAGACCTACAGCAAAGATTCCTGGCTGGAGAGAGTAAAGTAACTTATTCACCACATTAATGCGGGTGTGGCATATTCCATCTTTCATATGTATAACTCTGACTTCGAGATTGAATTGCACTTTCAGTTTCTACCCGAGTACACACACACACAACACAAACACACACACACACACACACACACACACACACACACACACAAGGCACACACACAACAGCGCCACATATATATATATAGTATAGTATAGTATAGGTATATATATAGTAATCAGTAATAGCAGGCACAGCGATATAATATATAGAATCTATAGGTAGTATATATATGGTATATAGTGAGGGTGTCACGATATATACATACATTTAGATAATAAGTATATAGTAGTAAGTTATATATATATATATATAAATATATATATGTATAGAATATATATTATATATATATACGATTATTAGAATGTATGTGTGTAGTTGTGTGTGGGTGTGTGTGTGTGTGGTGTGTGTGTGTGTGTGGTGGTTGTGTGTGTGTGGTGTGTAATGTTGTATGTATAATATAATGTGTGTAATCTATATAAATGTGTGTTATAGTGTATATATGTTATGTATATAAATATATAAATATAGGTATTACATATAATAATTATAATTAAGTATATTTGTAATATATATATATTATATACACACAGTAATATTTGTAGCTACACTATATATAATATATAATATATATATATTCATGTGTTAGTATATTATTATTGTAGTGTGTATGTTATAGAAAATATATGTATGACATAGCGTGTGCTGTGATGTGTTAGGTAATTAATAATAATCAGTACATCTACATTTATAATAATATTAGAATATATATATATTTATATTATTGAGCGTATGTTAGTTATATATGAAATATATATATATATATATATCATAATGATATATTAGTTTTGACATATAAATTACTAATATATGTATATATATATATACTTATATATAGTACGTATATAGGTATATATATTTAGTATTGTGTGTGTGTGGTGTGTTGTGTGTGTGTGGGTGTGTGGTGTGTGTGTGTGTGTGTTGTTGTGTCTTGTGTGTGTGTGTGTGTGTATGTGTTGGTGTGTGTGTGTGGTGTGTTGTGTGGTGTTGTGTGTGTGTGTGTGTCTGTGTTGGTTGGTGCTGTGTGTTTGTGTGTGTGTCTTTGGTGTGTTGGTGTGTGTTGTGTGTTGTGTGTGTGGTGTTGTGTTGTGTTTGGTGTTGTTGGGCGGGTGGTGTGTCCGTTGTGTGTGTGTGGTTGTGGTGTTGTGTGTTTGGTTGTGTGTGGTGGTTCGTGTGGTGTATGAGTATTGATATATGCTATATACTTTGCTTGAGATAGGTATATAGTTAAGTTATAGTATGTTATTATTTAGGTGTGTACCTGTTAGTATTTGTATTATAATAAGTATATATAGTATATATTATGGGATATATATAGTTTGAGCATATCATTATATATATGTGTGTTGTGTCGTGTGTGTGTGTGTGGTGTGTGTGTGTAGGTGTGGTTGTGTGTTGTGTGTGTTTGTGGTTGGTGTTGTGGTGTTTAGGTTGTGTGTGTGTTAGTTGGTCGTAGTGTGTGCTGTTGTTTGTATGTGGTGTGTGTCATAGTGTGTGTAGTGTGTATTGGGTTTGGTGTGTGGGTATGTTGTATATTGTGTGGTGTTGTGTGTTTGTGTGTTGTGTAAATGCTGACACGTATCTGTCTGCAGGCGTAAGCTACGATATATTGTTTGTCTTTGCGGTGTGTTCCGACATAATACACAGAAAAAAGGGTTTTTTTTGGGTACTTGCAGTTGTATGAACTTTAGCGAAAAGTTCTGTTTTGCATCCCAGCTCAAGTCTGGCGCGAGTATTTTTGTCCTGGTGGCCGTGAGAATAGCGTATTCGAAGGTCATGGAAATCTTATAATGAAGAAGTGCGCCTCCAGCTATAAACACCGCTCTGCGGGAGTTGAATGCGGCAAAATACCTAAAATGAAAAGTTGTATTGGCTTTTGTGAATATCCATCCAATCAATATCGAATTCGATTTCCCTTGATTGATATTTCTCGTTTCTATTAATGTTCAGCCACAGCCAACCGCCCTGTAGTTCCACAGAAAAAAAATGCCAAGATTTTATGGAATTATTATCTCAAAGTACCGAGTATCATCGATACGTTCTAGCAATTATGTTTCTTAGCGCCTCACTGGTTTCCCTAGTTTATAACGATGAGCGCGGGATTGGCCACCTCCCTATTCTATCAGCGAGGATTTACTCTATATCTGCTTTCCAATTTTATTTCTTCCTTATCTTCTTGCAGCATTATTCTTACCAACATTATGTCCCATTTCAGGGTTTCATTGAAGCTTTCATTTATTTCTTCCTTATCTCTCTCTTTTCTCCGTTATGTCTTTGCTCCTCTTTGTCTCATTCTCTTGTTTGCGGTCCTTTCCTGACTAATTCTCCGCCATCAGAACCTGGTGCCAAGGTAAAGATGTTTTAAGTCTTTGTCGCCAACGCAAACAGGATTTAACGACGTTTATCCGCCATTTTTAGCCGAGCGTCAATTCGCGTCCTTTCAGATTCGCGCCGTTGCTTTTGCCTCGGGGCGCGTTCTTTTGCGGGTGCCCATATGATGTCATTGTCGATGGCAATTTTTGTATGTTACGGCCTCGAGACCACAGCAGAAGACAGAAACATTGAGTGAGTAAAGGAATCTTGCTCCAGATT
>NW_020871725.1:282778-290278 GCF_003789085.1 Penaeus vannamei | reverse complement strand
CACATACATATACATATATATATATATATATATATATATATATATATATATATATATATTATATATATATATATATATGCATATACATACCTACATATATATACATACATATACATACATATATACATACATATATATATATGTGTGTGTGTGTGTGTGTTTGGCTCTTTTCTGGTGTGGCTCGTGCAGATGCGACTCCGAAGAGTGGAATGTGTAAATATGAAAAATAAGTTTCCCCTCGATACGGCCCGGTGAGGGCGCCGGCAGGGCAAAAAACAGAAGCTGTCAAAGGGCGGATGAGTTCCCGCGAAAAAGTGGAAGCGGCCATCTATATCCGCAGAGAAATGGAAATGATTTTTTCCCTGAAATATTTATTTGACTAAAGGACCAAAACTGAAGAATACAATACATATGATTCTACAGACTCAGTTCGTTGACCGAGCTGTCTAAAAGTTCCTAGGCACTGAAAAGTGGTAAAATAAAAATTCATTGTAAAAAAAAAAAAAAAAAAAAGTAAAAAGCGAGTTGCATAAAATACGGGAGAGACAAAAATCCTGACTTTCGGCGTTAACTTAGAAAGAAAAAGGACCAAAATAGGTTACTTTTACAAAGATCAGATAGAATTGTACACTGCAACTCCGTCGCCGAATAGCATTGAACTGCGATAGATAACGCAGGACCTGCAGCCATACCCGAAGAAGCAGCATGAAGTACAGGAGAACAAAACTCGGGGGGAGTCAATCAATATTTTTACGCTATGGTTATAAAGAAAGATTCAGGAAGGGTACATGTTGCTGAGAGTTTCTAGTTGATAATTAAACCGGTTTGTTGTTTTATCTTCTATACGCACTAACAGATTGCATGCTGTTCCTGACACAGATAGATGTTCGGACATTGTTTTGTTTAGGGAGCATACGGAAAAAAGAACAACTGTGCTTTCCATAATATCATACCTTTAAGAAGCGCCATTGCTGTGGCATGGTTTCGCTTTCACAATAAGTGATAGCTGAATTGCATTCACGGGATTTACTGCACTATGATTTATTTACACGAGTGATTGATAAACACTGCTGCGTTTGAAACTGTTCCTCAGATTCGGACAGACGACTTTGTGTTTGTGTTCAAAGTTCAGCAAGTAAAGAAGCAGACTGAACGCCACAATCAGTTTCGTCATAATCACTTGTTGATGTGCGATTTCGCAACGAAACAACAATGTCATCCCTTTGCCAAAGGCTCTAAAACATTTTAGCAGATTCGACAAATACAACGATAAAAGTCATCGCTTTTGTCGCCCGCCACCTTATATTTACAAGCAAATCCATCTCGAGCTCGGCCTTCCGGAGGTCCGAGGCGCCGCTCATCCGGGGAAATTGGCGGGATTTCCAGCGGCTGTTCCGACGAGTTTGTTCGGCCAGCAGTTCATAACGCAGGGTAAGCATCGTGGCCAATTTCACCAAAGGCATCGTTAATATGGAACAGAACCACACATTCAACCTGTTTCGTATCTGGCCATGCGTTTACGCTAGATGAAGGTTACACGTGAGTATTTCGTGTCTGAAGCTCTTTGGTGAGTTTACCATCGTCTGTGTTAAGATGGATTCTTAAAAATTTGAATGAATGGGACTCGTTGACAAATGCGGTATTAAGCGTCTTTATTTAAGTATTTAAGTTAATTAAGTCTTTATTTATTTAAGTATAAATAAATTAATGTTCTTATGAATACAACCGAGACAACAAACAATTTTGTAATTA
The DNA here is from genome assembly GCF_003789085.1 of Penaeus vannamei. Lineage (NCBI taxonomy): Eukaryota > Metazoa > Arthropoda > Malacostraca > Decapoda > Penaeidae > Penaeus > Penaeus vannamei. Next base: position 288,526 of record NW_020871725.1, on the reverse strand, counting down.
CTCTTACTCTTGTTTATAAAAAACAATTATTGAAACAATAATGAAGATCTCAGAATGGTTCTCCAAGATGTTTCAACGAGAGAACTCTTCGCTTTACATTACACTTTGGCATCTCGCGAACTAGTAAAAGTAAAAAATTATTTTACATCTCCTCTGTAAACAAAATATTTGTTTGTATTTCATCATGGAATTTACTCAGATTTAAAAGAAAGCAATACTGGAAGTGAATTAGTACGTACCAAGCCTTGTCGTAAGGAATAGTATTAAAATAGAACATAATTCTTATCTAGATATTTTATCCTCTGATATACATTTCCCCAGATTCTGATAAATGCTAAGAGGACAGATGCCGCTCAGCTGGTGCTCCATTATTGACTTTATTGAAAGGTATTGATATTATAGTGCGGAAAAAAATATGAAGCCACTCATTTTACTGCCTTGTTCCTCTTTAAGAACTGTGGATCTGAAATGTAGCTAATGAATAGCACTGCAAGTCACTATTCCAAAAGAAATACGCAAAAATTACAAAACCATATAAAATTATCTATCAAATAAATACATCTCACAACAAAATGCTGTTTACCATTTTGTACAGTTCCACACATTTCCACTTCTAAAAAGTATATTCTAGGCCAATATTGTTTTTTATTAAAATACTCATTAGTTTAATTTTGCTAAAAAAGAACAAGATCCACAAAGTCTCGTGGTCTTAAAGGTATTGAGAACAACTGCATTCTCTTCGTCCTGTGCACCGGAAATACTTTTACAGCTGTGTCGTGAAATACACCAGCTAAAAGAGAAAATTTACAGATACGTGCAAGCGATGGACAAATCCCTGGATGGCATTCTTAACGACACTCGCTGCCACGCCATTAAATGCCGCAACGTTAAGATTTATCGTTCCATTCGGTGTCACTTTATAGATCCAATCCACTGGAGTTGGGGCTCCTACATGGCTGCTGTCTTTGGGCGCTTTTTCTCTCAACATAGGTGTTGATAATATTGATAATTATAATAAATAATAGTAAAAACAACAACACTGATATCATCATCATCATCATCATCATCATTATTATTATTATCACCATCAGCATCATCGCTGTTGTTATAACAATACTAATAATGATATTAATAGCAATAATAATAATGATCATTATTAATATAACTATTGTTATTATTATTGTTGTTGTTGCTGTTGTTGATATTGTTATTAGTATTATCATCATTATTATTATTAGTAGTAGTATCTTATTGTTATTTCTATTTTTATTATCATCATGAATAATATTATCATTATTATTAATACTATTGCTATTATCATTATTATTATAATTAATTATTATCATTTTCATCATTATTATTACTATAATTATGATAATGATAATGATTATGATAATAACATTAATAATAATGATGATAACTGACTACTTAATAACCCATATCCCCTACTCCTATACCTACATATGTATGTCCGTGTGTGTGTGTGTGTGTGTGTGTGTGTGTGTGTGTGTGTGTGTGTGTGTGTGTGTGTGTGTGTGTGTGTGTGTGTGTGTGTGTGTGTGTGTGTGTGCGTGTGTGTGTGTTTGTCTACGCTATGTAAACATATTACTAACAGAATCCTGATGGAGATGGTAGTATCAGATCAATCCTACACCTTGCATTCTGAAATTATCGTTTCCACTCATGCCTTCAGGCGTGATCTACTCACCGTTACGTCAATATAGTTTTCTACAAATCATTCCAACGATGGTTTGCATTTCTGTTTATTTTCCAAGGTACGTGAATAACGGGTCGAGACTCGTTCACTTTGACAAATGATTGCACTGAACTTCTGCCTCGTAAGTGTGGACAAACACCAAATGTATACCACGCTCTTCCTATTGTGGATTTTGTTATACACGTATGTACAAGGCAGTACGTTGCACTATGAAATTTATCTCTATGCTTTTCTCACTTGATCTTATTACTTTCGGTTTGATAGATCTGGTAAATTATCAATGAGAAAAGTAATCTTCAAACACTGACTATAAATTGAGTTATGTTTAAGTAAAACATAACCATTTTTCTTTATATTCGCTTCCTTCAGGACGCCTTCGGTGTCAACAAGCGAGACTCTGTTAAATTGGAGGAAAGATGAAATATCTCTAGGACAAATTTTAGCAAGAGTTTCTATTTGTGTAAACCAAGGGCAGTACTCTGAGTGCATGGAACTGTGCATGCTTACTGAAATTAAAGAAAGGTAAAAACAAGTCACATATTACTCATGTCTGTATAGAATTATTGTCTGTATAGACAATGATTCTCTCTTTTGTTACAAAAGGTACCACACAAAAAATATTACCTAAATTCGCCATTTTCACCACGCGCATTTCCCTGTCGAATCAGCATTCCGCATTCGGTACTCCTATATCTTTAATGAGTCGTTAATCAAATATCGAACCACAACTTGACTCTTTTATAATATTTATCGTGTTCACCCGAGTTCGTAATGAAAACAAAAGAGGTGAAAAGTAGTATGAAGTTGGACGTCACTATGCAATATAATTAACTCCAGGTCGCACTCTGAATTATATTTGCATGGCGACGCACAATTAACTTTTTATATCACGTGTCCATGTTCAAAATTTATTCTAGCTTTGTCGGTGGCAAACTGGAGCGATAACAGTTGCGACGATGAATAACAGCACTTGGGTAACATGTAGATCAGTGCATGCTATAAGTTTAGTTATTTAGACTTCCATTCCCGCAACAGCTTTCCACTGTTCACGGCCAGTGGGGGCGCGGCTCTCGGCGGAGGCTGGGTCTCGACGTTGAGATCCTCCCAGTCTGCAGGCGGGCTCAGGAGCTCGTGCATGGAGGCTACAGCTTAAACGGAGTTATTATATATGTCTGTGAATGTTCCTGGGCATTGTTTGTTAACAAAACCCAACAATTAATTAAAGACTTATTACTCAATAACTCGATGTTAAAAAAAATTATTTTCCCACTATTAAATCTAAGGCACTTTAACACAAATTAAATCCTATTTGGTAACTTCCGAGCTAAGCCCCATTTCTTCACCTTTATTAATTGCAATTATTTCTTTTACCATTTACTATTCAGCCATTTCCAAAGGAAAAGCACTGAAAGAACACTTACCATAAAATATCGCACAGACTAATAGGGTCAAAGACCTAACCATATCATTACATTTAGCCACTGATAGTGCATTGTGTGAGATCATATATAATTCGATACATAATTATCTAGTTATAATTCACTTGATATTGTTATAATTACCCAATGTATAGCTAAAATTCCCTTCTGTTAATCATGAATACCCTTGGGAAAAGTCAGCTTCATTTTGGGGTTCCTGAGGCAAAATGGAAGTGGAGTTATCTGGTTAGATGTAGCTTGATTAGACACTCAAATTAATTCCCCTGGGACTGCTCGAAGGAAAAACAATAATAGATATGGGGCATCTTCTGTATGTCATAAAAGTTGATCCTGCATTAAAGATTAATGGAGTTTTCTACTGTGCTTGCACAATGGCAACATCAAGGATCAACTTTTAATACACCTCTGGACCAGCATTAATTTTTAAGCTCAAAATTAAATTTTGCACATGCGCAGAACGAGCAAGTTAATCCCATTAGTCGTGTACTGATGACGTCAACTCCACAGAAAAGATGGAGTTGAGTTGCCATTAATATTTATTCTAGACAATAGTTATATTCTGACATTTTCATGGTAAAGATGGATACGAAAATTAATCAACATATATTCTTATAAGCTGTGGGATATTCAAACTGCAGATTTAACTCTCAACAGTAAAAAGAAAAACGTAAAGAAAATGCCATTGAGAAATCCAGAGTTTACAGATAACGAAAAGGCAATGTTATATCCCGGTTGGAAAAATATTCCCAACTTATGTAATATATTAATGGACTATAAAAGAAAACTTTTAATAACATCACGATTCCGTTTCAAATTCGAAGTACAAACTTCCTGAATCTATGTATTACAATGACCAAAACCGCGTGGAAATTTGTTTTCAAATTCCTCGATAGCAACATCCTGAAAAAGACAACCTTACCCCATACCTGCGATCACTCACAGGAAAGCTAGATCAATAGCACCTCGAGGAGGTGTCATGGCGTCTGTTTATTTTGATGACATCACAAAACTTATGGATGCTTTATGATTGTAGTCGATCATTTTGGCCATTTCTATTTTCAAAAAGGATGGAAAATAATGATTTAAATGGTTATATTTTAATTGAACAAACATCCAAATAACCCTATGGATGAGAATAGTGGGCGATTATGTTAATGCATGATTAATTTCCTAGTGGGAGTCAAGCCAAAGGCCTGTATTTTTTTTTTTCGCATAGCTTGAAGAAATTAAGTATACCTGCTTTTATTAATATCTCCATGCACTCAGTAAATGAATGAATTTTATTTAATTTGTAGGATATTAAGCCCACAAGTTGGATATTGTACAAAATTTATACATGAACATGTGCTATTCTAAAAATAGCCTGGCCTGGTATCCAACACATTAAATGAAATATCTTTCATTCATTCATGAGTGCATGGAAGTATTAATAAAAGTAAGTATACTTAATTCATTCAAGATGAATAAAAAAATACAGGCCTTTGGCTTGACTCTCACTGCGAGAAATTCCACTTGAGAATCATTCATGCATACACATAATTGCCCACTTTCTTCATCCACAGGGCTATTTTGATGATTGTTCAGTGGTATAACCATTAAGGAAATTGAAAAGACCAAAATGACTGGCTATATTTATAAAGCATCAGTAACTTTTGTGATGTCATCAAAATAAACAGACGCTATGACACCTCCTCGAGTTGCTACTGATCTAGCCTTCCCCTTTTATTTTTTTTTTTTTTTTTTTTTTACGAGAGCTCTCGGAGTAAACTTCCCCGCGAATATAAACGTTGCGAGTGTCTTATTTTTGTCTGGCAATTTTAGTCCAGTTGTACTTCAGATTCAGGGGTATTTGAAGCTAAAATATACTTCATTTGTAGTGACAGATATACATCTTCATGATATAATACTACTGTATTGTATATGTATAATATATATATATATATATATATATATATATATATATATATATATTATATATATATATCATATATATATATATATATATTATATATTATATATATATATATATATATATATATATATATATATACATTTTTTTTTTCTCTGTACCAAACGGCAAGTCATCAACATTAGCCTGTGATATGAAACTCAAAGAAGGTTACTACTAATTGCCTCAACACAAATCCCCTTCTCCCACGTAAAACGGCAGATTTACTGATGATCGCATTGACTCGTGCGCCTGGCAGTGTGTTACATCTTCTGTGCAAGTACTGTGGATTTGGATTAAACTTTGATCCGGATTGAACTTTTCCGACGCGAACAGAAGACGCCGATGGTAGTAAATGGAAATTAGAACGATAGATAATTACAATTTTAATGCCACACCAAGATGACTACACTTATGATGTTTGATCCTATTTTCTAATCTTTTGTTTCGTATAATTTTTCTCTCCCGAATTGTTATAGATTTCACTTTAACTTAAAATCTAACATGATTCGTCGAAACATCCTCATCTCGCCGACATTTTAACGACCTTCACTCACCCCTAAAAGTGCTGTCACACTAGCACTTTTTCCGTCAATTTGTTGACAATTTTCTGAAATATTGTCCATTTTAAGCGAATTGTTGAT
>NW_020871725.1:267670-270170 GCF_003789085.1 Penaeus vannamei | reverse complement strand
AAAAAAAAAACTATTTAAAAAACTGCTATTCTACCCTCAAACTTAGTGCAAAGAGACGCATTGACTGCAGCATCCTCTTCGCATCCTCGACATAGAGCCAAAGGCCAGTCACCTGATCAATACATATTCCTCATGTGACTGAAATCGGCGGTAAACAGGTACTCTGCCTCAGCACTTCTCTCTACTCTATGACTTCTTTTTCCTCCCTCCCTCTCTCTCTCTCTGTCTGTCTGTCTCGTTTTCTCTGTCTCTGTCTGTCTCTGTCTCTCGTTTTCTCTGTCTCTGTCTGTCTGTCTGTCTTTCTCTCTCGCTTTCTCTGTCTCTGTGTGTCTGTCTGTCTCTCTCTCGCTTTCTCTGTCTCTGTCTGTGTGTGTCTCTCTCTCTGTCTCTCGTTTTCTCTGTCTGTTTTTCTCTGTCTGTCTGTCTCTCTCTCTCTCGCTTTCTCTTTCTCTGTCTGCTGTCTCTTCCTTCGCTTTTCTCTGTCTCTGTCTGTCCTGTCTGTCTCTCTCTCTCACTTTTCTCTGTTTTCTCTCTCTGTCTGTCTGTGGGCTGGCTCTGTCTGCCGGTTCTCGATGTCTTTGACCTTGAGTCTGCTCTGCATGGCTGTCTTCCGCCGGGTTCTTTCTCTGTCGGGTCTGTCTTTCTGGTTTCATCTGGTCGAGTCGTGCTTGGTCTCCTCTCTCTATTCTCTTCGTCTCCTCTTTTCTTTCTCCGTTTCTTTTCTGGATTTTGGCTTCTCAATATATGTTTCTCGCTTTCTTTCATTTAGTTTTAATCACTTCATCTGGGATATTGGTTCTTAATCTGTTCTCTCTCGGCTTCATTATAAATTTGGATAATATTCATCTCTCATTGTTCGGTATTCTGGTTCGTACTTCTTCTTAATTTCTAATTCGGATATGGCGCTCTTGTTGCCTGTATTTCACTGTTTTTTTACTCTACTCGACACACTATGGCTTGTTTTTATTAGTATGGGAGAGATGTGAGGGTGGAGTGGAGTGTTTATTTTTTGTATACTTTTCCTTATCTCGGTTGATTTACACTTATAAATAAAATGGATAAAAAACTTTGCTGTATTTGATAATGTATAGTATACTCTATGATCAGATTTTTTAATAATATACTCTCATATATATTTGAGTTAAATATGGTATCATCATGTTATAGCTTTGTTATTTAACGTTTATCTGAATTTTGAGAAGATACGAATACTGTTATCTTTTAAGATATAAGTTTAGATAATAACTTAAATTTTGCATATTATATCTCTCCCTAGAGGAGTAGGCGATATAATAATCATTCTATATATATATCTATAATTCATTTACATCAATTAATCTAACACCATCTATAATAATTACTATAATACCATTAGGTATACATTATCATTTTTTTAGCGAGAAGTTCGGAGTGGGATGAAAATGGGGGGGGTTAAGTAGCATAATCAAATGGGATCAGGGAGAAGCGTTAAAGGAGAAATTATCTATAATCATAAATCATAATCATATCAATGAATAAATCATAACATAATCATACTACCATGATCGCATTAATCATAAGATATAATAAATTCTAATCATAGATAATCAATAATAATTGCTATATATCGATAATTCATAATTCGAAATTAATCACTAAATACACAGATAGTAAAATTAATCATCTAACATATCAATAATAAATCTAATAGTATGCTGATTATCGATTATTCAATTATTAAATATTGCATATTGTTATTATACTTATATATTCATTATTCTATAATTCTCATATAACATCATAATATATCATTACCATAATCATAAATTCATTTAATAATTCCATTAACCTTATGAGTGGGATAACCTAATATACTCAATAAATCATAATCATAATTCATAATCATAATGCATTAACCATAATCATCAAACCGATAATGCATAATACATAAATAATATAATCATTGGGGTATATACTTATTAATAAAATTAATCTTAATCATTAATATAATCATTATCATAATTCATTGGGTTTATAACCATATCAATTAATTCTGTTATTTATATAAATATTAATCATAATATAATATATAACCTATCATTCATTAATATCATACACTCATCAATATTCTATTAACTATTAATCATGGTTTATTAACTTCAATATTCATAATCATAGTTGATCATAATACTTCTTTTGTATCGTCATAATCTATTATAAATCTAATTAATATATCATATTAATTATAATCATATATATTAATTTTATCATATTCATCTATTATCATAATCGATAATACATTCTTATAAATTATACCAAAAATAATTTGATTATAGCTCAAATAATCATCAACCATTAACCATAATCATAATATAACATAATCATAATCATAATCATAATAATCATATGACCATAATCATACTCATATCATAATCAATAATCATCCTAATTCATGATATATCCATAAATACCATAATCTTTTTTAACATACCACCCATTTTTCATTACATTCATTCAATCA
>NW_020871725.1:260170-262670 GCF_003789085.1 Penaeus vannamei | reverse complement strand
AAGTTAATCCCCTGATGCGTAGCAGGAGATTTGCCGGATTAGTTAAGATTACATGTTGCCTCAACAAGCAGGGCCTGAGTCAAAGGGAAGCCTCATTACTGCCAATGAAGCACAAACATGAAACTAAAGCAAACGATATCAACTCAATATCAAATTTTCCTTACGAGTTTCCACGTGATGTGTCAGCCAAGGATACGATACGTTAATCTACTTACGGACATCAGCGCCTTTCACCATCATCATCATCATCATCCTCACATACGGATATATATGATGCTACAGTGAATAACAATATTATAATTCTCTGTTTTCTCAATGAAAGGGAAAAGGAAATAGGTTCGCCACTTCCCTCGATAGACTGTTATATCCAATTTAACTGTACTGCTTCAATGTCTTTTTTTTTTTTTTTTCTTTTTTTTTTTTTTTTTTTTCTTTTTCTTTTTTTTTACAAAATAACGAAGCCGGATAATTTTTTTTTCCCTTCCGCTCAGTTCGTTAGTTTGTATCTAGCGTTTAATCCGAAATTCAGCGGCGCTTTCTACTAAATCTATCAATACTACGTGAATGCATGTTCCTGTATATATGTTGGATACACACACACACACACATATATATTATATATGTTATATGTATATGTATATATGTATATATGTATATATGTATATATGTATATATGTATATATGTATATATATATATATATATATATATATATATATATATATATATAATATATATATATATAATATATATTATATACATATATAACACACACACACACACACACACACACACACACACACACACAACACACACACACACACACACACACACACACACACACACACACACACACACACATATATATATATATATATTATATATATATATATATATATATATATATATATATATTATATATATATGTATACATATATGAATATCCTTTGCTACAATGGCTATTCTTTGCTGTGCCATGTTGTCGTTTATATTACTTCTAAGCTATTCCTGTGTGCAAGGAATAGCTGAGGTTGCCATCCACTGGCAACGCGCGGAACTGAACGCGGGTCACAAGGTTGTCAGACGAGAACGCTTCCGCTACTCTACACAGCACAACAACAACAGTAGCAGTAGTAGTAGTAGTAATAGGAGTAGTAACACTAGTAGTAGTGATAGTTGTAAGAGTGGTAGTAGTAATAGTAGTAAAAGTAGTACCAGTAATTAGCAGTTAGAGTAGTAGTAGAAGTAGATGTAGTAGCAGTAGTAGTATAGTAGTATTAGGAGTAGTAACTAGTAGTAGTAATAGTTGCAAGAGTGGTAGTAGTAGTAGTAGTAAAAGTAGTACCAGTAAATAGCGGTTAGAGTAGTAGTAGAAGTAGATGTAGTAGCAGTAGTAGTTGTTGTCAAGTAGTAGTAGTAGTAAGTAGTAGTACAGTAGTAGTAGTAGTAGTAGTAGTATTAGTAGCAGCAGTAAGTTTAAAACGATCTAATATCTTCATTTCATCAGCAAAAGTTTTTTTTTTTTTTTTTTTTTTTTTCATTTTTTTATCAAAGGATAGGAAAGTAACAAAAACACCCCCCCACTCCCCATCTCCCATTGGAATACAGCCATAGGTGGGAAAACAGGAATAGGCACAGTCGCCTATGATTAGAAAGAGAGAGAGAGAGAGAGAGAGAGAGAGAGAGAGAGAGAGAGAGAGAGAGAGAGAGAGAGAGAGAGAGAGAGAGAGAGAGAGAGAGAGAGAGAGAGAGAGAGAGAGAGAGAGAGAGAGAGAGAGAGAGAGAGAGAGAGAGAGAGAGAGAGAGAGAGAAGAGAGAGAGAGAGAGAGAGAGAGAGAGAGAGAGAGAGAGAGAGAGAGAGAGAGAGAGAGAGAGAGAGAGAGAGAGAGAGAGAGAGAGAGACAGACAGACAGACAGACAGACAGACAGAGAGAAAACCTGGTGCCAAATAACTCCTCCTCCCGAGATGTTCTTGAAAATCTCTTCGGTAATTCTGCCTCTCACAGGAATCCCGCCCTTATCGATCTCTAACTATTAATAGAAAAAATCTTATTGAAATATTCCCTCTTCGGATGCGCAGTTATTCAACGTTATAACGAAGACACACAAATGCACGTGTAAATTGATGTGGAAAATAGTATGTGTGAATGAACATTTTCGAATGGAAGGGAATAAAGAAAAAAAAAAATTAATAAGGTTTTTGACTTGTAAAGAACGTATAGAGAGGGTAATGGAAGGAGAAGAGAGGGAGGTAGGGATGAGGGGTAGGATAATGGATGGAGAGAAGGAGGGAGAGAAGGAGACAAGAGGAGAGGGAAGGAGGACGGCAGAGAGGGAGGGAGGAAGAGAAGAAAGTAGAGAGAGAAATATATATATATATATGTGTGTGTGTGTGTGTGTGTGTGTGTGTGTGTGTGTGTGTGTGTGTGTGTGTGTGTGTGTGTGTGTTGTGTGTGTGTGTGTGTGTGTGTGTGTGTGTGTATATATATATATATATATTAT
>NW_020871725.1:239446-251946 GCF_003789085.1 Penaeus vannamei | reverse complement strand
CTCACTCTAAAAGTGCTCAAAGAATTTCGATTTATTTTTTTTTCCCGAAGTTTAATGAAGAAGACACCGAATTTCTATTATATAAGCTGCTCCTTTTGAACCTACGAAAAATTAATTATTTTTGTACTCCCAACAAAAGGAAAACATCAAAGGTTAATGCTCTATTTATTTTTCGTTTTTTTATACCCCTATTTGTCAACTTGTTTTACCTGTTATCACTACACTTAGTAAGCTCTAATGGAAGCAAATATTATTTCAAAATTAGCTTTCCTTATCTTTTTTTTTCCATGTATTTAACACGATCAAGTTACGAAAACATTTTTCTTTTTTTTTTTTTTGTCTATTATATCATGATTTTCTTTATCTTTTCTTCATTTTATTCACATATTTTACTACTTCTAAACACATGACACGTTATCTTTTGTTTTTCACTTTTGTCTTTATTCATTTTTTTTCTTTTCCTTTCATATTTCCATTTATATTTTCGTTTTCTTTCTTTTTCTCACTTTTCCTCTCAATCATTTTCCTTTCCTGTTTTTATTTCTCGCTCCTGTATTTTAATTTTTTTCCATGTTTTCTTTTTCTTTTCTTTTTCCTTTCAATAATTTTTCCGCTGTTTGCAACATCCGGGTTCTCCCTGGAACTGAAAACTGACCTTGTTGAATTCAATTTGTCAAAATTACCTGATATATCCTTTTCGTTGCAGGTAGGTTAGATCTTTTTTTTTTTTTTGATACATAAGGTACACTAAAATTACCTGATATATCCTTTTTGTTGCAGGTAGGTTAGATATTTTTTTTCTTTTTTTTTAGATACATAAATTCCCTTTATAATGAAAATAAACATTAAATTGTTTTGTATCTACACTAAAATTACCTGATATATCCTTTTCGTTGCAGGTCTTTTTTTTTTTTAGATACATAAATTCCTTTTAATAAAATAAACATTTTTTTTTTATCTACACTAAAATTACCTGATATATCCTTTTCGTTGCAGGTTTTTTTTTTAGATACATAAATTCCCTTATAATAAAATAAACTTTTTTTTTTTTTTTTTTTTTTGTATCTACACTAAAATTACCTGATATATCCTTTTCGTTGCAGGTAAGTCAAAAGTTTTATATATTTTTTAGATACATAAAATCCCTTCATAATGAAAATAAACATTAAGTTTTTTTGTATCTACACTAAAATTACCTGATATATCCTTTTCGTTGCAGGTATGTTAAAAGTTTTATTTTTTTAGATACATAAATTCCCTTTATAATAAAAATTAACATTAAAACTTTTTGTATCTACACTAACCTCTTTATGTACTTATATCTACTTGCGTCCACATAGATATTTGTCCGTCTCCTTATATGCATATATTTATCTATTAATCTACCTATCTATCGTGTGTTGTGTGTTTTGATATATATTTGTCATTACAACTCTGTCCCTGTCTATCTTTAAATAGATAATATTCCTTGAAAGGATTGATCAAGTTTATTTAAAATTGATAAGCTTTATCTAAATTTTTCATTAGAATCAAGATTATTATTTTATTCCCTTCAATATCCGTGTATTTATCTATGATAGAAAACAAATAAATAAACCTCGTGATTAATTTCATAAATACAATATAATGTGTGCGTGAATGTGTGTGTGTGTGTGTGTGTGTGTGTGTGTGTGTGTGTGTGTGTGTGTGTGTGTGTGTGTGTGTGTGTGTGTGTGTGTGTGTGTGTGTGTGTGTGTGTGTGTGTGTAAGGAACATACATACAAAATATTGCATCAAGATTAAACTTCCCTGGCAAATATTTTTTTTCAAAAACGTTGCACGAATCAATCACCACAATAAAAGTAATCAAACATTTTTTAAACATTTCGCGAGTAACTAAATCCTGCAAATATGGAATGTTAAAAGGGAAGCATAGTCGGCTTTGTTGCATTATTGCAGAAATGGCAATCACGCATAAAAGGCAATTGAATTTTGGAACTGTGCTGAAAAGGCGAGAGGTCCAATTTTATACGTGTGTGTGTGTGTGTGTGTGTGTGTGTGTGTGTGTGTGTGTGTGTGTGTGTGTGGTGTGTGTGTGTGTGTGTGTGTGTGTGTGTGTGTGTGTGTGTGTGTGTGTGTGTGTGTGTGTGTGTGTGTGTGTGTGTGTGTGTTGCATGTGCGTCTACGTGTGGTGTGTGTGTGACTGAAAAAAACAAGGAAACAGATTTTGTGTGTTTAATGTCGATAATATTACTGGAAAAGTTATATATCGTCGTTGTATAAACTTGGAAGTCCACGATTTTTAGACCACTCAGAAGTAATACATATATATAGTATTCATTACACAAGAAGTTTCCCCATCTCTGCAGTTCCTTTGGCCTATTATATTTGAAGTCAATAATTGCCAGCGAGTATCATTTCCAGGTAAGGAAGGGGGACATATATAATATGTGTGTGTATGTGTGTGTGTTGTGTGTGTGTGCGTCTCGTGTGTGTGTGTGTGTGTGTGTGTGTGCGTGTACACAAATACACACACATGAGACCTGCAAGCTCATAGGGATTTGCCTCATTGCTAAATGCAAAAGAGACGCTGTTAGAAATTCCATAGACTCAAAACTGTATCATCGTCAACAAAGTTAAGTTAATGAATTAACTTGTTGTTTTGCAGTAATTTTATAAAGTGTTTTACTGAGGAGTTTGAGTTTTACCAAGTTATTTAATTCACCTGTTGCCTTTGAAGTTTTTTGTTTTGTTTCGTTTTGTATTTTAAAGGTTCCAAGCGAGAAGCAGGATGTACCAAATGTGTGAATTAAATACCGTGTAAAAATTCTATTTCAGTCTTCGATCATTTTTCCGATCACTTTTCCCAACGCGGATATCAGAAAATGCTTCATGAAATTTACAAATTGGTAACTGTTCTTACCCTGTTCACTGCCAACCTTGTGTTTTTGTTTCTTTTTGTGTATGAACACTGTTTTAGGCCTTTACACTAAATTCTGAAGAAAATAAAAATTGCTTTGCTTTGATAGGAATTGAAGAGAGTGACCTTTTTTTTTCGTTATTTTTTTATTCACAGGAGAGATATAAGATTTCGCTTTTTTATTTATTTATGTATTCTTTATTTATTTTTTTTTTTTTTTATTCTCAGATTTTTTTTCTATCTATTACCTCTTTCTCCCTTTTATCCTTCTTCCTCCTTCCCATTCCCTCCTTCCCCTTTCCCTTCTCTCTTTCCTTCTTTCTTCCCTTCCTTCTTCCCTTCCCTCCTTCCCTCTTTCTTCCCTTCCTCCCTTCCCTCTTTCCTCTTTCCTCCCTTCATTCTTCCTTCTTCCTTCTTCCCTCCCTTTCCCCCTGCAAACCTCAACAAAAAAAAAAATAATAATAATAATAAAATATATAAAAATAAAAATAAATAAATAAAAGAGGCAGCTCATGCTACACAGACCTCATTTCAAAAGGAGTTTTAAATGATACATCCTGTGTAATTCAGTTTTCCGGCATTTAATTTCCTCAATCTTTGTTAATTATGTTGCGATGCGCGGAGCGAAATATAAAAAATCCGCTAAAAATGCAACGGGACATTACGCTAACATAAAAGTCTTTTAAATAGTGTTCGTCCTTTTGAGTTAATATCATTAATATCATTATCATTATTTTTATTTTACTTTCTAAAGAATAGGTATATTACTTTCCTTACCTAGCGACCTGATTTTTTTCTTTTCTTTTCTTTTCTTTCTTTTTCTTTTTTCTTCATTTTTTTTTATATGTACTTTTTATCTAAAACGAAACAAATTACAAAGCACCATCTAAACGAGTTACCCCTATTATATAATAAAAAATGCGAAATCAATAACAAAAAACGGGAAACTTGAGCGGATAGGCCAAACCTCGAGAAAATGCGACTATACACTATAAGTTGCCGCAAAGTACAGAGCGAAGACAGGGAGGAGAGTAGGGCGAGGAAAGACTGCCTTTGAACTGTCTTTGGCGAAACTTTCAGGGCAAAAGGAATATACATATATATACATATATATGTTTGTGTGTACGTGTGTGTGTGTGTGTGTGTGTGTGTGTGTGTGTGTGTGTGTGTGTGTGTGTGTGTGTGTGTGTGTGTGTGTGTGTGTGTGTGTGCGTGCGTGTGTGTGTAAGAATATATATATGAATATATATATACATATATAAATATATATATATATATATATATATATATATATATATATATATATATATATATATATATGTATATATTATATATATATATATATATGTATATATATATGTATATATATATATAGTACACACACACGCACACATACACATACACACACACACACACACACACACACACACACACACACACACACACACACACACACACACACACACATATATATATATATATATATATATATATATATATATATATATATATATATATATGAATCTATACATATATATAAATGTACATATATATAAGAAAAAGCACACAACATATACATGCACGGGTTTTAAAAGCAATAGACAAGTATTCCCACCAAGTTTTTGGCTTTTTGGTAACAGTTTTGGCGCTCATTTCAAAACAACAATCGCCGCATCAAATAGCAGAGAAATAAATCTACCCTAATATCTTTCCAAGGCGCAATATTTTCTCTTATATTCATATATAGTGCCTCTAAAACAGTGACACACACTTCTAATTGGCAACCCTTACACTCTGACGCGTTATCAAAACAAATGAACATCACTGAATTAAAATATAGGCCTATCCATTTTCATATATATGGTTTTATGAAGTTGAAAATAGTCACTGAATACAATATCAACGGGAAGAATGTTGATAGAATATCTCAGAGTATTTCATTTGAAATATTCTCTAATTCATTGAGTGCTAGATATATTCTCGATTTAGAGATACGAGAATTTTAAAAGTAAGAGATAGATTGTTCGTCTTATAATGATTCATGATTTATAAGAAAAAAAAAACTTTTCATTCCCATAATCTCCATTATCATCTTTCGTTTTTAGTTCATTTCAATTTCTTTGAATATGATTTCATGGAAACTACAGAATCAAATACTGTAAAAATGATTTCTCTTATGAAATATTAAGAGGAGTTCTTGGCCAACGTCCGTATTCGAAGGTACGCAACCGACGCTGTTGCCATGGTGACGGCACACCGCTTGACTTGGGAAGCGCAAGTCTAGCCATTTACGGAGGTCGTTTGAGAAAGGAAGCAAAATTTTCGAATTAGCATGAAAAAGTCTTGAGATTTTAGGTAAGAACTTCCCTGCTTAAACTGCCTAAAGTTTTGAGATTTTAGGCAAGAACTTTCCCTGCTTAAAACGCCTTTAGTAATTTAGTAATTATATTAGTTTATTAAAATTGTGCAAGGCCCGGCCAGTCAATATTCACTGTACGGACATGCATATACACTGAAATAAAGGCATATCTAGGAGTCTACCGTATAAAGAGATGGATAAATATACATCTATCTGATAGATATACATTTACTTCCGCGTATATACATGTCTGCATATACGAATATTCATTACCTTATATAGGACTTAACACTGATCTAGTTCCGATCATCATGATATCGTGAAACCTAATCGTAAGTATGAGATATGAAGAGCAACTTATGCAATATCTGTCACAACAAGGAATATGAAAGGAGGTAGCGTCATCCCCATTGAGGTCTGTGGTATCACTTAACGAAATATGATTTTTTTTTTTCTGTTTGTTTCGTAAGCTTCATTATAATAATAATAATAAAAAAGATTCGCATGCTCAAAGAAAAGTGTGGATTTTTCGTTGCACTCCTTATACCGATAATGATGATGAATAGAAAACAAAAACCAATCCGCATTTGGAAACAATTTCTGTGTCCTGATTGGCTAGCTATGGCGCCACCCGGGTGACGTCACTAGCTCCGCCCCATTTTGACGTCACGTGAGGCGGGAAAACGCGGATTATTCAAGTGTGTTGACATATAACACTTGAACTACTTGTTTCACAGGATAAAGTTTATGATAATATCGTTCGTGCGATACAGGTTTAGAGATCTACTGTGTGTGAGAGTAAAAATTAATGTGAATTTTATGGTCGCCTTGTTAGATATGACGTATTACGAGCAGAATACAGAAGGTTTGTTGAAAGGAAGAGCATTGTCGCTTAGAGTTACGAAAGATATACGGATTTTGTACACAGAGCCTATGGTTCATTGTGTGTGTGTGAGAGAGAGAGAGAGAGAAAGACAAAGAGGAGGAGAAGGAAAGCGAAAGAGAGAAGAGAGAGAGAGACAAAGACAAACAGACAGGGAGAGAGAGAGACAGAGAAAGGTGGAAAGAGAGAAAGACAGAGGTGGAAAGAAAGAGAGATAGAGGAGGAAGGGACAGAGACATATAAGGGAGGAAGAGAGGGACAGAGACATATAAGGGAGGAGGAGAGGGAAGAAGGAAGAAAGAGAGAAGGAGGGGGGAGATAGAGAAAGAGAGAAGGGAGGAGAATAGAGGGAGAGAGGGGGAGGGAGGGATAAAGAAAGAGAGAGAAAGGAATAAATATATAAAGCGAGACAGACAAACAAACAGAGACAGAGAAAGGGAGAGAAACAGAGACAGAGAAAGCCCTTAACACTCCTGCCTAACAACTGCAAAACAAAATATTTTCACTCTTAAACCTCTCAATTCTAAGCCCTACAGATTTCTGAGAAAGGGTAGTGTGTGAGCTACACCACTTGTCCCAGTCTATCTCTTTTTCTTTGTCTGTTTGTATATCTATTTATCTGGTTGGCTGGTTATATTCAGTTTTGATTCTCCAATATCAATTTTTTTCCCTCCCTTCCTTTCCCCTTTCAGAAATACGTTTTCTTCCTCTTATTTTTGTACTGGACGAAATAGTGTTTCATTTCACTTATGATATAAAATATTGCCTGAAAATGCACATGGAGTTGTTGTTCGTAATGAATTTTATTTCTTTTTATAACGACATCTGAAAAAAGAGCCTTTATGACTACATACATAGAAGCGTATAAAGATGTGTATATACGAATATATAATTCCATATCTGGCAGAATAACACGATATAAAACACTATATATAGAGTTACCAAGTGTTTCTCAGGCAAGGAGGTAAGTAGATTATTTTGAATTTCTGTCCTCCTCTTACAAAACATTGTTGGATGTCGTTATGTACACTTGTATTGTTTTTTTCCACGCGTGTTTATCCTCGTCTCTTTCTATTTTTGTCTCTTTCTTTCTCCCCTTCTCTATCTATTGGATTTATTATTATTTACTTGCTCACATAGTCACTCACTCACCCACTTTCTCTCTGTCTCTGTCTCTTTTACTCTCCTCTCTTCTCCCTCCTTCCTCTCTTCCTTTCACGTTCTTATCCATTCATTATCTATCATCTTTGTTGTCTCGGGTTGGCCTTCCAGTACACTTTGTAAACAGTACATGTTATACGTATATTTTGAGTATGTGCTAAAGACTAGTTTTGTATTGAGGATATTGACAACCATTGTAATAAACTTCACTTTAAGTAAAGATTCACCTTATTTATAGAAAGAGAAAGAATATTATGCTCAAATTCTGTTTCAGTCACTGGTTACTTCTGTTGTACTTATACACAAAACAAAGAAATATAGTGAGAAAAAATACATGCACATATATATATATATATATATATATATATATATATATATGATATATATATATATATTGTCAACTACTTATACTTAAAACAAAGAAATATAGTGAGTAAAAGGCATATATATATATATATATATATATATATACATATACTATGTTGTTATACTACCTTAAATATATATATATATCATACGACCGCTGTACTGTCGACGCACTAAAGCTATATCCACAACAAAGAGCGAGAAGGATTCATGCTGAGCAAACTGATAATATAAGGAAGAAAAGCTAGGGAGATATACCCTCCGGCTAGCCAATCAGAGCACGGTATTTTTCAGATTTATTTCACGTAGTTCCAGATAGGGATTATATTTAATTTATTACGGATTGTTTCATGTTTTGTGATTAAGAAATATTATTTTTTTTTTTTTTTAATCCGTTATAAAGGTGCATAAAATGTTGTATGCCTTTCTAACAGTTCATCAAATACATGTTTACTCAATATGTGTAAAATCTGAAGTCAGTTGCTGGAACGACATGGTAAGAATTTCCGTGGTATTGTTTCACACACACACCAAACACACACACACACACATACACACACACACACACACACACACACACACACACACACACACACGCACACACACACACACACACACTCAAATGAACAAATAGACAGTTAAAGTAAAGGAATATTATACCGAATACGCAGTCGCTCAGAGAGAAACACTTGCCTTTTATGAATTTTGTTGTATATATATATATATGTAGTGTGTGTGTGTGTGTGTGTGTGTGTGTGTGTGTGTGTGTGTGTGTGTGTGTGTGTGTGTGTACATGTGTAGATAAATATATATATATATATATATATATATATTTATTTATATTTATATATATATATACATATATATAAACTCTTAATCCACGTTTAAAAGATAATGGCTACAGTATTCAGAGCATTTAATTTCTTATATAAAATGCTTATCACACACCAGAAGACAAGAAAATGAAATAAATTTCATGCGTTTTTTTTTTTTTTTTTTTTTTTAAGAGTGTGATTTAGCAAAATATTCTCAGGATTAATGATAAAAGTGTATTCTGTGATTTTATTTCCCTTTTTCAAAAGTATTTTATATAAAAGCTCCCTGAAGTTGACGTCACTTCCTGTCAACAACAGGGTGAGGGAAAAGTTGTCCTGCTGGCAAAAATTGTTTTATTTACCTATTTTATAATGATATTTGTTTTATGTCCCATTGCAATGTTATAATTTGTTCCCAAGTCTTTTATGTATTTATTGCATAATGGTAGAATAGCGAGGGTTATTTATTTATTTATTTGTGTGTGTGTTTACGCTGCATATGTTGCTTCTCATACAAGTGAAATACGGAATATTGGAAAATTCTTTAGAGGGAAAATGCTTCCGAAATTTATACATATGTGTGGTGTGTGTGTGTGTGTGTGTGTGTGCGTGTGTGTGTGTGTGTGTGTGTGTGTGTGTGTGTGTGTGTGTGTGTGTGTGTGTGTGTGTGCATACATAAATAGATAGATAAATATATATATATATATATATATATATATATATATATATATATATATACTCTTAATCCACGTTTAAAAGATAATGGCTACAGTATTCAGAGGATTTAATTTCTTATATAAATGCTATCACACACCATTTTTATAAGAGTGTGATTTCGCTAAATATTCTCAGGATTAATGATAAAAGTGTATCCTGTGATTTTATTTCCCTTTTTCAAAAGTATTTTATATAAAGCTCCCTGAAGTTGACGTCAGGAAAAGTTGTCCTGCTGGTAAAAATTGTTTTATTTACCTATTTTATAATGATATTTGTTTTATGTTCCATTGCAATGTTATAATTTGTTCCCAAGTCTTTTATGTATTTATTGCATAATGGTATAATAGCGAGGGTTATTTATTTATTTGTTTGTGTGTGTGTGTTTACGCTGCATATGTTGCTTCTCATACAAGTGAAATACGGAATACTGGAAAATTCTTTAGAGGGAAAATGCTTCCGAAATTTATATATGTGTACGTGTGTGTGTGTGTGTGTGTGTGTGTGTGTGTGTGTGTGTGTGTGTGTGTGTGTGTGTGTGTGTGTGTGTGTTGTGTGTGTGTGTGTGTGTGTGCGAATAAAGTACCCATAATAGGACTGTTTAATTAGTACTTATACAGCAGATTAAATTATTATAATGGAAAAGATATAGCTCGGAGCGTAGTCGATATAAGACAGCTTAAGCCCTTCACATTAAATAGAAGAATATTCGAAAAGTCGTTGGCAAAAGAGATACACAATAGGTGTACAAATTCCAATCAGTTGTTGGGTTCAGATAATTACAAAAGTTCGTCGATTCTTTTTCTCTGGGGATTGCGGTGTTTGGCAACTCTAGTATCGGGGGAAAAAATAGTCACGGTGAAAATACAGTAAGTTGTATTTTGAAGGAGTGATCAGCTGTTGAGGACGAGGTATGTGTTGTGTAGTCGGCGGGGGGGGGGGATGGCATGAAGGGGAAAGATGGGATCTTATTTTTCTAAATGTTATTTGTTTTATGTTCTCTGGGGATTGCGGTATTTGGCAACTCCAGCACCGAGAGGAAAAATAGTCACGGTGAAATACATTAAGTTGTATTTTGAAGGAGTGATCAGCTGTTGAGGAGGAGGTTAATGTGTCTTGTGGAGGGGGGGGGGATGGCATGGGGGGTAAAGACTTAATTTCTTTTCTTTTTTATTTATATTCTCTGGGGATTGCGGTGTTTGGCAACTCTAGTATCGGGGGAAAAATAGTCACGGTGAAATACAGTAAGTTGTATTTTGAAGGAGTAATCAGCTGTTGAGGAGGAAGTATTTGTTGTGGAGTGGGGGGGGAGGGAGAAGAAGGCATGGAGGGGTAAGATGAGACGTAAAGAAGTGAAAAAGGGAGAGACGGTCAAAGGGAGACAGAAGGGGAATAAAGTGGAAGAAACAGAAAAAAAAGTCGAATAAAGTTTAGAATAAACAAGAGGATGATATAGCAGAGGGAGATGTCCAAATGAGATCTAAGGGTCAAAATGAAATACGGAATAAAGTGGGAGGAGAGATAGGGGATAAAGTGTAAGCAAAACAACGAAAAAAAAACAAAAACAAAAAACAAACAGGAAAATACACAAATATACGACATCCTTTGGGATATTCGTGTATTTTTCCGTCCCTTCTTATACTCCATTAGCTAAAACTTCAAACAAGAATCAATTAGAAAGTGAAAATAAACAGAGGAAGATGAAAAAAATAATAATAAAATAAAAAAAAATAAAAAAAAAAAAAAATTAAAAAATAAAAAAAGATTAAAAAGTAAAAAAAGTTACAAAGTAAAAAAAGAAAAAAAAGTTAAAACACACCAAATAACTGCGTTTGCTCATCTGTGCAACATTTACCAACAGTCGTAAATGGCATCTGTTGCAGTGCCGCTGTACATCACCATTATGGCATTCCCTTTATCAAACGTAATTGCATAAAATATTTCATTGTGATGTGCATGACCGAACATAGATCAAAGAAATATAATGTTAACTAAATATTATACCTCGAGTTTGTATTCGGAAGATGAATAGGATTACCAACATGTGAATCCTCATATGTCGCTTTTGATTGGAATTACCGACGTGTAAATCACTCTATTCCGCGTCTGATTTGGATTATGGATTGGACTTCAGACGTGGAAATAATCCTCTCTTGTCTCGAATTTGATCATGTTTATTTTTCATCATTATTGGAAGAGCATAATAATGTTTATTTTCATCATTATTGGAAAAACATAATGTTTATTTTCATCATTATTGGAAAAGCATAATAATGTTTATTTTCATCATTATTGGAAAAACATAATGTTTATTTCATCATTATTGGAAAAGCATAATAATGTTTATTTTCATCATTATTGGAAACATATGGAAAAGCATAATAATGTTTATTTTCATCATAATACATCATTATTGGAAAAGCATAATAATGTTTATTTTCATCATTATTGGAAGAGCATAATAATGTTTATTTTCATATTATTGGAAGAGCATATAATGCATCATTATTGGAATGTTTTATTTTCATCATTATTGGAAAAGCATATCATCATTATTGGAAAAGCATAATAATGTTTATTGCAGCGCATAATAATGTTTATTTTTCATCATTATTGAAAAGCATAATAATGTTTATTTTCATCATTATTGGAAAAGCATAATAATGTTTATTTTCATCATTATTGGAAAAGCATAATAATGTTTATTTTCATCATTATTGGAAAAGCATAATAATGTTTATTTTCATCATTATTGGAAAAGCATAATAATGTTTATTTTCATCATTATGGAAAAGCATAATAATGTTTATTTTCATCATTATTGGAAAGCATAGGGAAAAGCATAATAATGTTTATTTCATCATTATTGGAAAAGCATAATAATGTTTTATTTCATCATTATTGGAAAAGCATAATAATGTTTATTTTCATCATTATTGTACATTTTCACATATTATTGGAAAAGCATAATAATGTTTATTTTCATCATTATTGGAAGAGCATGTAGACGAATGTTACATTTAGGTTTGATGTTATTGGATATTATTATATAATTTTTATTATATATTATTTGTTATTATTATATTATTTGTTTATTATTATATTATTTGATATTGGATATTATTATATCATTTTCTATTATTATATTTGTTTATTATTATATTATGTGATGTTATTGGATATTATTATATCATTTTATTTATTATATTATTTGTTTATTATTTATTATTATTATTGATGTTATATTATATATCATTTTTTATTATATATTATTTTTATTTTTATTTTTTATTATATATTGTT
>NW_020871725.1:229446-234446 GCF_003789085.1 Penaeus vannamei | reverse complement strand
TTATTATTATTATTATTATTATTATTATTATTATTATCATTATTATTATTGTTATCATTATTGTTATTGTTATTATTATTATCATTATTATTATTATTATTATTATATTTATCTTTATTATAACAGTAATAAACACATCATCATCATCATAAATGAAAAATTCGATAAATTTCTGCAAAAGAATATGAAGAAGTTGTATTGGGGTTTGCAAGGACCCTGATAAATCATATATCCGTTAATGATAAACTAACTAATGGATAAAATAATAAACATTAAATTGAGGGATAGGAAACGGTATAAATATTTTTTGGATATACCTATTGAGCATTAGATTATCATCT
This sequence comes from Penaeus vannamei, assembly GCF_003789085.1. Lineage (NCBI taxonomy): Eukaryota > Metazoa > Arthropoda > Malacostraca > Decapoda > Penaeidae > Penaeus > Penaeus vannamei. The sequence goes on along the minus strand of NW_020871725.1, from coordinate 234,105 downwards.
TCAGTTTTGTATGCTTAGGATATACACATGGTCACACTTGAAAAAATAAATTGATTAACTAATTAATAATAATAATAGTAATAGTAATAATGATTAAAAGATAATAATAATAATAATTAATAGATAATAATAATAATAATAGATAATAATAATAATAATAATAATAATAATAACAATAATAATAATTCAAGCGAAGTTCCGTTATGATTCCCCCTTCTAACTCCTCAGTCACACATAAAATAAACGGAGGAATTTTATGTGATAGTAAAAAGAAAGCACAGAGAGAAACTCAGAGCATGAAAATTTAAAATAAGGGTTCCCAACTTTTTGAAATGTGTCCCTTGAAATTATAAAATGACCTCCATGGCCACTAACCTGTATAAATTAACTCAATGGCATCGTTCAGTCTTGTCTTTTCAGATTCTGTTATTACTGGTCATGAACAGTGTAATGGTACCAACAGGACAAGAACACTGTAGGGAAATATTCCAGTTTATTGATATACGAGAGATAATTATATGTAGATACTGTAGGTGGGACAAAATTCCGTTTAATTCGGTCATAATTTGCATATTGGTCCATAGACCCCAGAAGGTATGCATAGCCCTTATATATATATATATATATATATATATATATATATATATATATATATATATATAATATATATAATGTGTTGGTGTATAGGTTGGGCAAGTAATATTCGTTAAAAATTTTTAATTTAATTTATAACAAAATCCTTCATGATTTCTTTAATAACAAAATCCACAAGGCTAATAAAGATGGTAAAAATAAACGATAAAATAATAAGTGAGATACAAATAACAATAATGGAAATAGATGTAACGTAGGGGAAAGATGAAGAAAACGGGGAAAGATAGCAGAGTAGGGCAAACTAAAGAAAACGGAGAAAGTTAAAAGAGGGGTAACATTAGTAAATAAATGCACAGACGCTTACAAAAAAAGAATAAAAGGACATTTTGTATTATTAACTACCGCCATAAAAGTTTATCCCTTATCAAAGTTTAATCCAGATCAACTTTTAACTCGCCTCTAAACTAGCATTAACTTATAAGCTCAAAATTTAATCTTGCACATGCGCTGAACGAAAAAAAAAGAAACGAAACGAAAAAAAACATTTCCAGGTTGAGAAAACATTCCCATCTCATACAATATTTCAATAAAGAAATAAACTAAAATAATATTAGGTTTCAAATCCAAAGTATAAACTTTCTGATCCTTTTAAACTATCCTCGATCACACACGAGGAGGAGCTGGTAGAGAAAACACGAATTATGAATTGAGGTTGCGAATATTTTATGTTTATTTGTTACCTTCAGTTCAATTCCCTGTGCAAATCAAAGGCTATTCGAAGCCATATATGTATGCGTGTGTGTGTGTGTGTGTGTGTGTGTGTGTGTGTGTGTGTGTGTGTGTGTGTGTGTGTGTGTGTGTGTGTGTGTGTGTGTGTGTGTGTATTTATATGTATGTGTATGTATTTATATTGCCGTCTAATAGGAAAATTGCAATTACTGTCAATTATCACACGAATAGCAGCTATTTCAGGCAAAACAACAAATTTCCTGATAATCATGTCTATTCGTACGTCTGGCAGGTGTGCCTTGCGTCTGCGGTACAAGTTCTGTAGATTTGGATTAAACATTGAAACGCTATAAACTTTATTGACACGTACAGAAGACGCTAAGATTGAAGGTGACAAACAAGCATATAATATTCGTAACATTAATTCATTATTTGGGTTTTCTCTGACAAGTTCTTCCTCGTTTTATTGAAGGGAAACTTTTTCAGGAGGTTGCCAGTGAGGTTAAATTTTCAAAGAATCAGAGAGTCTATACTTTGGATTTGAAACATGAGAGTGAAGTTATGAAAAAATTTTTTTTTTATTTCATCAAAATATTGCATAACACGAGAATCTTTTCCCAACCCGGAAATAATGTTTTTGTTGTTGTTCTCCGTTTCTTTTTCTTTCTTTTTTCCTTTTTTTTCTTTTTCGCATGTTTAAGATAAAATTTTGATTCTCCGTTTCTTTTTTCTTTTCTTTTCTTTTTCTTTTCTGCGCATGTTGAAGATAAAATTTTGAGCTAAAAAGTTAAAGTTGGTATAGAGGTGCACTTAAAGTTGATCCTGGACGCTGCCATTGCCAATGCGAACCAAAGATACGGATTATTTTTTAATACTTTACTAATGTTTTAATACTTTAATGAGCCTGGGACTCTTAGGGCCCCTTCTCCTTCTCCTCTTTCGGTCTCCTATCACTCGATTATCTTCATTTTCCTTCCCCTTCTTCTTCTTTCCCCTCTCCCTCTACCTTCCCTTTTTTTCTTTCTCGTTCTGCTACTCCCTCTTGCTCCCAAATCTTTCAGTTCATTCCTTTCCTCCTATTTTAAGGCCTAAATTTGCCCCCCCCCCCTCTTCCCACTTCCCCTCTTCCTCCTTAACTTCCTAACTTCCCCCCACCTTCTTCGCTCTCTTCTCCCTTCCCTCCCTCCCCCTCCCCCCTCTCCCATTTTTCTCTTGCCCCCCCCCCTCTCCTCCCACCTCCATTTTACCTTTTCCTTCTCTCTTTCCTCACGCACGCACGCACACACACACACATACACACACACAGACACACACACACACACACACACACATACACATATATATACACACACACACACACACACACACACACACACACACACACACACACACACACACACACAACACATACACGCACACACACACACACACACACACACGCACACACACAAACACAAACACACACACAACACACAGATGTTCTGAATCACCCCGTATGTGCTTTTAAATTGTTTTCCTAATACCTTGTCTAAATACTATTATGGTGCCCAATGACATTCCGTAATACGCCGGTAAAATCCCTATGTGGCAACTTTGGGGGCTTAGTTGCCTGAATATCATTTTCAAAATCATATTAAAATTACGCCTCACTTAAATTGCAAACACTGGACTTGTAATGAAGTAAAGGTAATTATACGCAAACACCTTTTTTAATTGCAGACCGATACAGCGCCATTCAATATTATCTAAAATGAATTGTACTTATACAGATGCTATTAATCAGAAGCGCTTTGGCATTTAATAATATTTCGTAAACATAATTTCATTATCCCGCAATCCTAGGTACATTTTTAAGTACTTAATGCAAAATCCTTAAAAACAGAACGATGATAGATTATTACTTTTACAACAGAATATATAATAAAAATTGATTGTTTTACTTTCCAGCTCAACGGAAAGGAGAGAGAGAGAGAGAGAGAGAGAGAGAGAGAGAGAGAGAGAGAGAGAGAGAGAGAGAGAGAGAGAGAGAGAGAGAGAGAGAGAGAGAGAGAGAGAGGGGACGGAAGGGAGGAGGAGAGGAAAGGAGAGAGAGAAGAGAGAGAGAGAGAGAGAGAGAGAGAGAGAGAGAGAGAGAGAGAGAGAGAGAGAGAGAGAGAGAGAGAGAGAGAGAGAGAGAGAGACAAGAGAGGGAGGGGGAGGGAGGAGACAGGAAAAGGAGAAAAGAGAGAGAGAGAGATATAGACAAAAAGATAGAGAAATCTATTTTTTGTTCATAAAAAGATAAACAAGACCTCATAAATCTATCAATGAATACCTATATATACATGGGCATAAATGTGTGTGTGTGTGTGTGTGTGTGTGTGTGTGTGTGTGTGTGTGTGTGTGTGTGTGTGTGTGTGTGTGTGTGTGTGTGTGTGTGTGTGTCTGTGTGTGTGTGTGTGTGTGTGGTGTGTGTGTGTGTGTGTGTGTGTGTGTGTGTGTGTGTGTGTGTGTGTGTGTGTGTGTGTGTGTTGTAAATGGAAACAACGTCTTCCACCTTTTTAGCGAAACTTTTTAGCGAATCTCACACTTCTAGATCGCCATCGACGTACACCACTTCCTTTTTTTACTTCCTCTCCTTTTCTTTTTCCCCCTTTTCTATTCTTTTTCTTTCCTTCTCCTCCTCTCTCTCCCTCTCCCTCTTCCTCTTCCTCCTCCTCTCTCCTCCTCCTCCTCCTCCTCCCCTCCCCTCCCTCCTCCTCCTCCTTCCTCCTCCTCCTCCTCCTCCCTCCTCCTCCCTCCTCCTCCTCCTCCTTCCGCTCCTCCTCCTCCTCCTCTCTTCCTCCTCCTCCTCTCCCCTCCTCCTCCCCCTCCTCCTCCTCCTCCTCTCCTTTCTCCTCCTCCTCCCCTCCCCTCCTCCCTCCCCTCCTCCTCCTCCTCCTCCTCCTCCTCTCCTCCTCCTCCTCCTCCTCCTTCCTCCTCCCTCCTCCTCCTCCTCCTCCTCCTCCTCCTCCTCTCTCCTCCTCCTTCCTACTATCAATCTCGAATATTCTATGAAGAGTGAGACTGACTCGAAGACAACACATGACCTCCACAGGGAAATCACAGCATCGCTTTCTAGGCAATACATCTTTCCACACAAATCAAGATGCGTTTGTGCTTTCGACGCTTTCTCTCTTGTAAATAATTGACTGCTAGAGAGAGAGAGAGGGAGGGGAGGGAGAGGGAGGGAGAGGGAGGGGAGGGAGGGAGGGAGGGAGGGAGGGAAGGAGAGAGAGGGAGGGGGAAGGAAGGAGGGAGGGAGGGAGGAAGGGAAGGTGGGAGGGAGGGAGAGAGAGAGAGAGAGAGAGAGAGAGA
>NW_020871725.1:204446-206946 GCF_003789085.1 Penaeus vannamei | reverse complement strand
TTCATTTAAGAAATATTCACAGTCTGGTTACTGTCATACAGCAATATTAAAGGTAGAAATTGTATGGCTACTTAAATTTTCAAAAGAAAGTTTTAAGGATAACTCAAACATTAATTAAGATATATATTTACATTAAAGGCTGTACTGCCTGTAAGATGTAGTCTTTATACAAAAGACATAATTAAAAAATACAGAAGGCATAACATAAACAAATCATATGATGCAACTTTGCTGCACATTCATGTATGTATACATCAAGCAAAGTGACACTAGTTACTAGTGAATCCTTGGCATTGGAATAAATGACCAAAGCTGTGATTTGCTAAACTTATTTTTACCTTGTCAGCAAAGAGTGTTGCCTGTAAGTAATCAGACTGGGAAGGCAAAGTTATAAATTAGTGGAAAAAGAAAATGACTGTAAGAAAAAAGGCTATCAGTATATATATTTTTGGATTCCTATGCAAACAATATAAAAAACTGCACATAAAAATTTATTCACTTCCAGTTACAACGCATGGCATACTACTATTAGCTTTAGTTCTATGCTCTGATTTAGTCATTCAAACAGCAAATAATACAAAGATATGGCAGTTCAGAAATTCTGACATATAACTTTGCATAGTCTCTATATATAAATCTACCTAGTTTTAAAAATAAAACTACACATTTCTCAATGCAAAAATCTACAACTGCCATGATATAGTGTAATAAAAATACATCCTTTATACTCACTAACAATCAATGAGTAATGTCTCATAATATCAATGCTAGTTGATCAAAAAGCTCATTTGTCCTGAATCAATTAACCTAATGCAAAGCTGGCAATGATATCCAAGTGTATTATCAGAAGTCTATGAGCCAATCCTCACATGATAACAATATATACAGTATCATATATGAGACTCATAAAAACTGATTAATGCAACTGTTGCTGATGTTATACAAAATTCTATTTCTTCCCTTCCTTTCCTTCCTGTTCCTTATTCAAGACTAAGTAGCACAACGGGACAAAAAGAAAAGTAATGCAACGACTCAAAAATGGAAATAAAAAGGTCTCAATCCCTGTAGGAAAGCTATGGGCTTCGGTCAGTTATTCACAATCACATTGCTCATTCATTCATTTGCAAATACTTGAAATAGATTGCATGGTATCAGACTGGTTGGTATAACAACATAAAAAAATGGCTAGGACCTGCAGGTATGTAATTCCACTAACTCTTTGATTTATATTTGAAACAGAATAAAATTCAAGAAAACTTCATGGTCTTCTTACTTGATACAAACATTTTTACTTTACACTAGGAGAAGGTAACTATTTTGGAGAATTATTCCCACATGTCCATGGGAATAGAAATTAATCAAGTTAAAAATAAATTTCTCACATACAAGCACTTTTGATTTCCTGGAGAAACATTAACATTACACCATATATCAAATAAAGATGTGGTTTGGAATGAAGCATAAACACAGCTTGAGAATTCTAAAGGGTTTAATAAACTGTGTATAGAATACTTAAAAAGATTCTATTTCATAGACATATTCTGGATTTCATTAAAAAAGGAAGGTTTTCAGCCCACGAATAAACAATATTCAAATATATGGAAGACAAATAATTTTATCAAAAAAGAAATAAATAAAGAAAGAAAGAGAAAAAGAAAAAGAAAGAAAGAAAAAAGAAAATATCTATACATATATTTTATATATATATATATATATATATATATAATATATATAATATATATATATATATATATGTACATATATATAATATAATTATATATATATATATATATATATATATATATATATATATAATATATATATATATATATAAAATAATCAAGAACACTAATATCTTTTACGAAATAAGTGATTTAAAATAAGAATGATGTTGAGATTATGCATGGTAATTCTTAGTCTGGAATAAGAAATAATAACAGAAAAAGTCACAATGTAACTAGACAGTACAGGACTACAGCTTGAGAGGTTTGTTTCAGGTCTGTGCTTTATACAACTATCTTTGCCTATCAAAAATGATAAATAGATTATCTTTAAGGATAGAATACACTTGTTGCCATTAAGCCTCACTCAGACCCAACAAAAACATTAACACTGTCATATTCAAAGGTTATTTGAAAGTTGATCAAAATGTACAATATCTACACCTTTACTTTTTTGCAGGCCTCTATGCACATGTCACTAAAACAAGAAGCTGTTACTTTCTTACTCTATGGAAAAGCAAGTGAATACAACAAAATCTACAGAGTGTAGATCTGTCTACTGCCATAAAAGCTTTTGATTTGAAATCTATCTAAGAAATCAAAATTCTAATTAAAAATCAAAATTAGTCTGTTTCTTGTCTTTTCTTTTCAGCCATGGCACAGGAGTTTTACATACTGCCCATGCCTTCAAAGCAGATAAACCTAAGGATTCTCTCTCCATCCTTAGTTTTTCTTTAGGACTCTAAGTCTAGTCATAAAGTTGTGAAGTAGGACTGACT
>NW_020871725.1:171946-174446 GCF_003789085.1 Penaeus vannamei | reverse complement strand
TCACTCGTGAGCGCCTGGTACATTCTTGCGGTGAGCGTGGGCGTACCCGGGCGCCCATACATCACTACGAGGGCGTGGTGTGGGCGCCACCACTTCATTACCCAACGTGCGACTCGCATTAGTCTCCATCAGCACCGCTTCACCCCCCCCCACCTCCCCTCCCATCCCTGCGAGGACCTTACTGCCACCCGCGCTACCTGTCACACCGCGACCTGCCTTTCTTCTCCTCTCGCGTCTCCTCCTCGCCATTCTCCTCACTCCGCATTTCATCCTCCGCTCGCTTCACCCCTCGCCTCTCCTGTATTACATTCCCTGCTCGTCACCCGCTCGCCTCACCCCTCGTCTCATCCCCGCTTCACTCCCAGACCATTTCCACTCGAATCAAACCCTTGCCTTATCCCTTCGCTTTTGCCACTCGCTTCATCCTCTTGTCTCTCCTACTTGTTTCACCTCTTCGCTTCACCATGTCGCCTTCCCCTTCGCTTCATTCTCTTACTTCACATTCTCGATTCACTTTCTTGCTTCTCCTTTCGCCTCTCTTTCTGTCCTCTCTCCTCAACCTTTCCCTCTCGCTTCACTGCCTTACCTCATCCATTCTCCTCAACACTCAGCCTTGCCCCCTCGCTCCCTTCCCATGTCTCGCCGGTTTACCTTTCTCGCTTCACACTCTTGTCTCTACTCCGCCCTTTATTCTGTTAGCTTCAACACCAGGTCTCTCTTTCTTGCTTCAGTTCTTTGCTTCATTTCCTCGCTTTCACAGGCCGCTTACTTCACTTATGTTCACACCCTTGATTCTTTCCATTACTTTAATACCCCGTCTCTTTTCCTTTGCTTCGTAAGCTTGCTTCAGCTCCTCGCTTCACCTGCTCCGCTTCACTTCCTCATCTCTTCAACCTCTAGCCTCTGCCTCTCCTCTCAAGTGTACCATTTTGCCTCACTTCCAAGGTTCACCTCTCGCCTTCCCTACGCTTCACTTCTCTTCACTTCGCCTCACTTCATCCTCTTGCCTCATTTCTCGGCCCTTCGCCTTCTCTTCATCCTTACCTTTAACATTTTTCTTTCCCCTCTTGCTTTATGTCTTCGCCTTTCCTACCTTTCCTACCCCCCGGGCTAAGGTGTCTCGGCAGACGCAGCATTGCAGACTTCACGCCTATCATTACCATGCATTAACAGCTACCTTCTTCACATCGACACAACTCCATTAAAAGGATTCGGACAAAATCACACCGTTTTAAAGTACGTCTTCCAGGTTCTTCGTAACATTTTCGCGTAGAAATTTTCAGTTTAAGAAAGTCTGCGAACTAAGCTTAGAGGTCCACGCTACCGCTCTGCCCAGCCGTCTTCGCCCCTTTTCGGCCAGACCACCATCGACGGTCCCGAAGGTGCAACATCATTACCATAGTCATTCATCAACGCCCAATATCTACGTTTTCGGCTAATGCCAGTCATCCATCTTATCCTAATAGCCATGTTAGTGGAAGGGTTTCGAACACGGGCATGCAGCCTTGTGGTTGATCAGTCCACACGAACCACCTGTGACTACTTGGCATACACGTAAATCCAGCGACCATTCCACTGACCGGTCTCTCTCTCTCTCTCTCTCTCTCTCTCTCTCTCTCTCTCTCTCTCTCTCTCTTCCTCTCTTTCTCTCTTCCTTAGATCCGCCACTCACCACAGATCGCCCGTGCTTCGCCCAGTGTTACTCCAGACCGGTGTGGTCGAGTGTTGGCCAGGGACACGAGCCACCCACAAACACCTGCGACCCTCACCGGCCCACCTACGGAGCCCCCGCCCTTGCGATGCACACATTTGCCTAATTAGCGGTTGTATAAATCGCGAAAGAAAAAAAGGAGGAAAAGATGGCTGTAAGAAAATGGTTCCAAACACGATTTTCTTGAGGAGTACGTGGCCCAGGAAGCGAGGGAGGTTATCATTATCTGCCGGTGAATAATACTTTCCTTAATCACCCTGCAGAAATTAGTGTTATCAGTATCAATTAATAAGGATCTTATGATGTGTTATATTACCGACCGGATAGTCAGTGGCGGTATTCATGTGGTGAACATTATATTGACTACTAAATTGAATTCACAGAGAGCGAACGAGAGAGAGAGAGAGAGAGAGAGAGAGAGAGAGAGAGAGAGAGAGAGAGAGAGAGAGAGAGAGAGAGAGAGAGAGAGAGAGAGAGAGAGAGAGAGAGACAGAGACAAAGAGCACATGAAAGATTGCCCATGCAGTTTGCGTTACGGCGAAGGGGTTGCGGACAGGTCATCATCACATATAAAACCTGTGAACGTGTTTGTGAATAATGTGTGTGCATATACTTATTGCCAGGTCTAAAAATTGCAATCTCGGAGGAAGCCGAAAACAATAATGATGATGAAAACAAAGGTGGTTTTATTATCACAATAAGGATTACTACCTTTATTAGTATTATCCTCACACACGCATACACACAAACGCACACGACAAACTGGAAAAGCACACTGATAACATACCC
>NW_020871725.1:151946-159446 GCF_003789085.1 Penaeus vannamei | reverse complement strand
ATTTTTTTAGTACAGCGCCATCGGGGTGTACCAGGGACACGACCCAGGCCGTCGGCGGTATGGAGAGTCGATTCAGTTCGCTCAACAGCAACTCCGCAAAGAAGCGCTGGGATATTGTAGAGAACCAAGAGAAAACTCTTCTTCTTCCTTTTTCCTTTTGTTGTTGTTGTCCTTTTTTTTCTTCCTCTTTTCCTCCTCCTCCTTCTCTTCTTCTTTTCTTCCTCCTCCTCCTCCTTCTTCTTCTTCTTTTCCTCCTCCTCCTTCTTCTTCTTTTCCTCCTCCTCGTCTTCTTCTTTTTCTTTCATTCTTCTTTTCCTTCTCCTTTCTTTTCCTTCTCCTACTTCTCTCCTTCTCCTTTCCTTTCTTCTCCTTCTTCTTCATCTTCCTCGATCACGATTCAGAAGCACCGGATATGAAGCTTCGTGGAGGTTCGGACTCTCCCCAAAGGGATCCCAAGCTACTCGTGACGGGGCTGGACGCCTGGAATTCCCTCTTGCGACCAACAGGTACGAACACCTTATTGAGCCACCGGGGACTACCTTCGTGGATATTGCAACGTTGTTATTTATTCTCCAGATAATATAGATCTATATGCTTTCTTTCGCTTTTATACCTTGATATTACTGCTCTCAGTTATAGATTTTATATTCAAAATGTCTCCAGAACTCCCAAGCGCTTAACTGCTTGTTCTCGCCTCTAAGACATTGATGATGACGATGATGGTGATCATAATAATATTGATAATACTAATACTAATACTATAGTAAAACTAATAATATTGATAATCATCATAATAGGGTAATCCTAATGATTATGATGTTGATTATGGTAAAACTAAAAACTAATTCAATGATAACAATAGACACGTAATTATGACAACAATGATAATGATACGGGTAGTGATAGTAATAATGATTCATATTATTTTCAATGTCATTGTTATTACTATGAAGGTAATGGTGATAATAATAATCATATTAACAATAATAATTTTGAGAATAACAATGATAATAATAAAATCAATGCAATGATAATACTGATACTGACAGTAAGGGTAATGATACTACTACTAATAACAATAATAATGATGATGATAATAACAATAGTAATAATAACAATAATAATAATAATAATGACAATAATAATAACAATAATAATGATAACGATGATAATAATATTGATAAAAACAATTATAAGAAAATAACATATATAATAATAGAAATAATAACAACCATGCAAATATTAACAATGGTAATAATGATAATAATAATAATAATGATAAAATCATGGTAATAATAATAGAAATTACAATAGTGATAATGGTAATAATGATGATAATGATAATAGTAATAATGACAATGATAATGATGACAATGATAATGATGACAATGATAATAACAACAACAACAACAACAATGATAATAATAATAATAATAATAATAATGATAATAATAATAATAATGATAATAAAAATAATGATGATGATAATGATGATAATCATAATCTTAGTCATAATAAAAATGATGATAGCAATACTAATAATGATAATGATAATAATAATAATAATAATAGTAATAATAATAATGGTAATAATAAAAAAATGATAATAATAATAATAATAATTAATAATAATAATAATAATAAATATAATAATAATAATAATAAATATATAATAATAATAATTTAATAATAATAACAATAATAGTAATAATAATAATAATAATAATAATAATAGTAATAATAATAATAATAATAATAATAATAATAATAATGATAATAATAATGATAATAATAATAATAATAATAATAATAATAATAATAATAATGATAACAAAAATGATAACAATAATGATAATAGTGATGATAATAATAATTATAAAAAGAATAAAAACGATAACAATAATGATATAGTGATTAATAATAATTATAAAAAGAATAACAATGATCACAATGAATATGAAGAAATACTAATGAAAACATTACCACTACTAATTATCATTATAATGAAAATGATAATTATAATAACAATACTAATACTATCAATAATAGTATGATAATGATATGATGATGAAAATGATAATGACATTTAACTACTACTACTTCTACTACTATGCATTATAATAATACTGCTATGATAAATAATGATAATGATGATAATGATAATGATAACACTGATAATGATAAATTAATAATAGTAATAATAATAATAATATTAACAATAATTATTTAATAAATAATAATGACACTACTACTTGTAATAATAACTATCATAATTATAATGATAATGATAACACCACCACACAACAGCAAACAATAATAATAATAAGATAATAATAATAACAATAATAATGATAATGATAATGGTGATAATAATAATGATAACAATAATCATATATCATTGATGATAATGATGATAACAAAATTAATAAAGAATAAGAAAATGATGAAATGATGATAATGATATTGACAATAATGCAAATAAGAAATAAGATAATAGTAATATTGATAATGATGATAATGATAATAATAACAATGATAGTAATAATAATTATAGTGATAATAATGAAAATAATTGTAATGATAATAATGATAATCATAAGGATGGTATTGATAATGATAACAATAATAATAAAAGTGAATATAATAGTAATGATAGTAACAACAATTATTATCATGATAATTGTTGCATTTATCAATAAATCTGACCATCATAATTAGTATTGTAATTATCATTATTACCATGATCATTTTAATTAATTCTTCTATCCCAATTATTATCAGTATTGTCATGTTGATCATTATTTGATACCCTTTAATCGTATAGTGCCAAGGTTTGCCCTATTTCTCGGGTATAATATTTTTCTCTTTTTAAATCGTCTGCCAAGAAAATAAAACGGTTACGGAATTGCGCTTGTCTCTTAGGAACAAAGAACCATATGCAAATTTTACATGCACGCACACACACACACACACACACACACAGCCTTCCTAAACAACCCCTGCACACTCACGCGCACGCACACACACACACAACCTTCCTAAACAACCCCTGCACACACACAAACACACACATACACACACAGCCTTCCTAAACAACCTCTACACACACACACACACACACAACCTTCCCACACCCCCACACACACACACACACACAACCTTCCTAAACAACCCCTGCACACACACAAACACACAATACACACACAGCCTTCCTAAACAACCTCTACACACACACACACACACACATAACCTTCCAAACAACCCCCTACACACACATACACACACACAGCCTTTCTAAACAATCCCTACACACACACACACACACACACAGACTTCCTAAATAACTCCCCCCCCCACCCCATCACCCATCTAACCCGCCCATCACCCTTACCCTCAACCCCCCCCCCCCAGAAAAAAAACACCTAAAATCAAATACCTTAAAATGTCGTGCCACTCTAAAGAAACAAAAATATCACGTCTTAATGTTAGAGCGAGAGCCGCCCAGAAGAGACTGCGGGTGACACTCCGGCTGGCCTTTCGATGCCAAGACAGGAAACGCGGCGATAAGATAGGAGCTGTTATCGCCGTGGGGTATTCGCTGTTTGCGCATGTCCTTTTGACGGATTGGGACACGGCCAAGGCTTCGGTTTGGGTTAGTGCATTTTTTTTAGCATCGTTATTATCAGTATCATCATTATTATCACCACCATCATCATCACTATCATTATTATTATCATCACCATCATCATCACTACCATCATTATTATCATCACCATCATCATTACTATCATTATTCTCACCATCACTATCATCCCCATTGCCATCATCATCATTATCATCATCCTCATCACTATCATCACCATTACCATCCTCATCTTATCATCAACATCGTCACCATCATCCTCATCATCACCTTCACACTTCCGTAATACTATCGCCAACATATTCTACATAGATAATAGATAGATAAAAAGTAGATTAAGATGGGTCATGGAAAAAATATATATGTAAGAGCAGTGGTTTACACTATATTGATGTTTATTTCCTTGTGTATTATAAAGAAAATTTACGTGAGGTTTGCCTGTCCTGTGACCACCTAGTTATAGTTTAGTGATCTGTGTAGATTGCAAGTAGTTTGAAAATAGATATATGTTAAAGAATTGGATCTTTCGGGTAGAGTCAATTGCATATGGTAGTGAAACAGAATTGGTGGGATTCAGAGAGGTAAATGAAGAAGAAGAAGAAGAGGAAGAAGGAGTAGAAGAAGAAGAGAAGAAGAAGAAAGAGAAGAAATAGGAGAAGAAAGAAAAATAATAAGAAAGAATAAGAATAAGAATAAGAAGAAAAGAAAAAGAAAAAGAAGTAGAAGAAAAGTAAAAAGAAGTAGAAGAAAAAGAAAAAGAAGAAGAAGAAGCAGAAAGAAGAAGAAGAAGAAGCAGAGGGAAAGGAAGAAGAAGAAGAAGTGGTAAATGACTAGAAAAAAATTACATAAAGTTACTGAGATTACAGAAGAAATTGACTAGATTTTGGTGTCAGTCCATGGAAGATGTGGTAGATGTTGAAGGAGATTTAGAGTAACTCCTGAATAGATTGGTGATGATGTTGAAAGGTAAATATTTAAGGTATACTAAGGTTATGAAGGTAAATCATGAGCATATTTTGGGTAGAAGAGGGTAAGTTTGAGAGAGAGAGAGAGAGAGAGAGAGAGAGAGAGAGGAGAGAGAGAGAGAGAGAGAGAGAGAGAGAGAGAGAGAGAGAGAGAGAGAAATGGAGAAAGTTTTATATTTCTTCTTGGGTTGGGGGATGTTCCTCGTAATCAACAGGAGAAGGAAACACCAATCTTGAATCTAGTAGGTTCTGTTCTCAGGAGTTACATGGGGGGCGAGAGCACACATCTGTCTCCTATGGTTGACCAGCGCCGAGAGATCGAAATTTGGCGGGAAACCCCGCTCACAGGCAATGTTGATAGTCACGTGATCAAGGAGAATGTTGCCACGTCATGCGCAATAAATATAGAGATATGGGAGGCTACATCAATAAACAGGAACATCATCTTGCATTAGCAGTTATGCATACACACAATATATACAGAAATACAGGGTAGACAAAGTACAGATTATATTGTGCAGGTTAAACACACTGTATGAGTTCTCACTTATCTACACCTCCCTCCCCCCTCACGCTCGTAGTACAATTACGAGCGGACTCTTTCTCTAGGAGTCTCAGAGACGACGTGGGTCAGCTGGGGGTTACTGAATGTGGACTGCTTTTCAAGGTCCAAGCAAGGGTCCACAGGGATATGAGGAAGGGAGTCATCACCAGGGGGCGGCACAGGGCGAAGGAAACGGCGGTTCCGCCACCATACCCGACCACTGGGTAGACGGATCTCATAATCCCGTGACCTGCCGCAGCCCATGACGACCCCAACCTTGTCCCAGCGGTGAGATGCCGGGTCTTGAATCCGAACGTGCTGTCCGACATTCAACCTGGGTAAGGGTCGTGCGTGCTGGTCGTACTGGAGCTTCACTGCCTCAGCACGGGCGGCTGCACGGCGGTCACAGTCCTCTGTCTTCTCTTGCCAGTGCATCAGAAAGGACTGAGGATGAGCAGGTACACATGACTGAAGTGGTTGACCATACAGGATCTGGGCTGGGGAGCGACCTGTAGCGTTAGGAGTGTTCCGGAGTTCCAAGAGACCCCGGTCAAAGTCTTCACAATCAATGTTGCCTAAGGGTGCTGTCTTGAGGATAAGGTGTTCCAATGACTTTACGGCAGCCTCGGCATGACCATTCGACTGTGGATGTGGCGAAGTAACCACATGAAAAACTCCCCACCGCTTCACGAAATTCCGGAATTCCTTGTTGGTGAATTGTGGTCCTCCGTCAGTCTGTAGACGGAGAGGAACACCAACTTCTCGGAAGTAGCGGCAGAAGAACCTGATGGTGTTGAGGGCGGTAGTGTCACCTTTGCAAGGTACGAGGACAGGCCACCCAGAGAGTCGATCAGCAATGACCAGGAAGGACTTCCCTGCAACTGTGAAGAAGTCTGCTGAAATGGACTCAAAGGGCCGTGTGGGGTTGTCATCGCACATGAGGGGCTCCTGCTGCTGACTAGGCTGAAACATTTGGCAAGACTCACAGGCATGGACAGTACTGGTGATGTCCGAGTCTATACCAGGCCAAAAGACAGTCTGCTTTGCCCGTCGCTTCGTGGACTCTACACCTCTGTGGCTGTCGTGTAGACAAGAGAGGGTGCGGCGGCGGAGGGCAGCAGGAACTACAACTCTTGCTCCATATAAAACGAGTTCACCGTCAATGGAAAGGTTGTCTCGTATCTTCCAGAATGGGAGCAGAGAGCTGTGGAGATCGTATCTGTTGGAAGGGAATCCTGAAGAAACGCAGTCCAGAAGGCGAGTGTATGAAGGGTCCACTCTTGCTGCGGCTCGAAGATCCTGAAGAGTCCTGTCGGTGTCCAGCGGCGGAGACTCCCCTGGAGAGATAACAGCATTCACTCTCACAATAGGCCTGAGGTGTGCGGTATCATCACTTCTTGGAGTTTTACTCTTCTGATTTTCCCTCTTCTTTTGTTTACAGCATTTTTCATAGTGTCCCATGCGATTGCAAAAGTTGCACTGGACGGAGGTGCAGGACACTTGGATGTCCTTGCCCAATGACCGTGACGACCACAGTTGTTGCAAATGCTGTCAGCGGCAGGGCATTTCCCTGAATCATGCCGTCGTGCGCAAAACTGACATGAACCCTGTGATGTCGAAGTCGCGGAGAAGGGTTTGGCTGTATTGCCCCTTCTTCTTTTTCTGATAGGCAGAAACAGCACACAACTGGTTGGTTATAGCACGTATATCAGATGTGGCACTCTTGGTAGCCTTGAAGGATCTGCAGGTATTGACCATATCCTGAAGAGGGGAGTGTGAAGGTAGACAGATGAGTTTCTGAATTAACTCCTCGTCACGAATACCCATCAGTATGATCATCTTGAGCTGGGTTTCTTCACACTCCTTCGAATTCCCATGGCAGATGTCCAGTTCTTCAGCTATACGTCGCAGTCGTACATAAAAATCAGCAAATGACTCACCATCAGACTGTTTACAACCAAACAGGTCCCGTCTGCGAAGGGCTTCATTCCGAAGACTCTTAATGTGGGACTGCAAGGCGTCCAAAACCTGGTCGACAGTCAAGTCTGTTGAGGGCGTAATCTGCAGTGTATGCTCTAATATGCGTTGTGTTTCTAGGCTTAAGCACATCCACATCTGTATTAGCTGTTTCTCACGAGGTAGACTTGCCAAGTCCACCATAACAGCATAATCATCCCACCGCCTACGCCATTCACGGAAGACCTGAAAAGATGCGTCAGATTTTAACGGAGGTGGATTCTGAGCTATTGCCTTCTGTGGTGGAGGATGATGAGTGGTGGGATGAGGCCCAGGAGCAAGTGGAGGGGAAGAGCCAGCTAAAGTTGGCTGAAGTTACAGGTGACAGGAGC
>NW_020871725.1:124446-131946 GCF_003789085.1 Penaeus vannamei | reverse complement strand
GATTGACTAACCAGATTAATATTTTCCTTTTTTCATTATTCCTCTTTTCGCTAGGGTTCTAGAGAAATTAATATATGCCTGCAATCAAGTGATACCCTCGGCTCGTTGGAAATATGCAAATTAGAAGAGGGGAAACTTATGAACATAGTACGAGCGGTATTTGATGTTGGATGTGAGGCTGTTGTATTTCTCGTGTGGACTGAGTGAATATATATTTTTTGACGAGGTTTATCAGGCAGACCGAGGTTGTTATTGCACTCATGATATCATGGTTGGCCGTGGAAATGTCAAAGTATTCCATTATCGTTTTCATTTACATATTTCAGGTAAGTCAGTGATGACGATGAAAAGCTGGGTAATTGTTTTACTACTTATGATATGGTTGTACTTCTCTGCGCGTGTTTCACACACACCACACATACGCACACACACACACATACATATACATATAAATGTATATATGTGTGTATTAAATATATAATATATATATATGTATATATATATACATATATGTATGTATGTCTGTATGTATTATATACATACATATGTATATATATATATATATATATATATATATAATATATATATATATATATATAATATATATATATATATATATTATACATATGTATGTATGTCTGTATGTATGTATATATATATGTATGGCATATAATATATATATATATATATATATATATATATATATATATATATATATATTTATATATATATATATATATATATATATAATTATTTATAATATAACATATGTATACATATATATATACACATATATCTATATGTGTGTGTGTCTATACATATGTGTTTGTATATTTATGCGCGCGCGCACACACGCGCACACACACACACACACACACACACACACACACACACACACACACACACACACACACACACACTATATATATATATATATATATATATATATATATATATATATATATATATATATATATATATATATATATATATATATATATAATATATATATATATAATATATATATATATATATATATATAATGTGTGTGTGTATGTATAACTGATATAATTTTATATTAATTTTGGAAAAATGACATTTCATAATCTATATAGAAGATAAGCTGTTGACAAGGACTATAACTAAAATGACAGGAACAACATCCATTAGTCATAGTTCTGTTTAAAAAGTAATAGCGTTATTACAGTTCGCTTTTTCCTTCTTTTTTAATCAAACATGAAAATGAGAGACGATTCTGAATTAAAATTCGCAAAAAGCGGTTAATTTGCTGCCTGATGAAGGATAGAAAAGAAAAAAAACGATTATAAACACCACTCAACAAGGGAAACGCTGCAGTATTCTTATTTGAAATGAAATGAAATTAAAAACCATTAAAACTTCTCAAGCCGCAGAAACAAGAAAAGGGATAAATATTTCATATGTGAAATGAAAACGAAACACTGGCAGCTCTAAATAAAGGCTACTGTTAATAATAAAAAATACTGATATCATTATCGTTATATTAGTAGTACTATGGCATATGAAAGGTATTGAACGAGCACATGTACCACACACACACACACACACACACACACACACACACCACACATATATATATATATATATAGTATATATATATATATATAGTATATATATATATATATATATATATATATATATATATTTATATAATATATATAATATATATTATATATATATATATATATATATATATAATATATTATATATATATAATATAATATATATATATATATATTATATATTATATATAATATAAATAATATATATATATATATATATATATAAATATACTATATATATATATATGATATTAAATATGATGTATAGTAGTATATATGATATATATGTATTGATATATATTATATAATGAAAGTAGTTTTTATATAATATATATTATATATATATATAAATAATATACAGGGTATATATACACACAACATGGGTTGAACTGTACTTCTTGGTTCCACTTTAAGAATAACCAAATGTTCCACGAATATACTAGTCAGTCATTCATAGTGTTACTAAGATATGTATTAGGTGTATATTAATAGAATACATACATGCCAGATAGTATATATAGTTAGTAGAAGGAATTAGGTGAGAAGACAGAGAAAATCTAGAATAAACCCGAGCTCTAGTTTACTCATAGGATGTATATATTAAGTTAATATAATATATGCATTATATCTACATAAGTGTATAGGGATGTAATATACTATGAGATAGTATGTAATGGTATGTGTAGGTATGGGTAATATAATAGAGTACCAATATTTATATAACCCATAACTCAGAAATATATACATACTATATATATAGTGATATAGCGTTGTAGCTTAGAGCTAAAGAATACTAATAATAAATCATAATTATAAATTATTATACTGTGTAACTAATACACAACTATATATAATCCCTTAATACCTACTCTCTACCCCCCCTCCTCTTTTCTTTTACCTTAAACTTTGAATCCAACCTAGAGTGATAAGTTAAAGAGCTATAAAATTTATATGGTAAGTATATAGGCAATATACAAGTATATATGTTACTTTAGTCAAGTATCTAGCAGCTCAAACCGTATTAACTTATTAATGGAATATAATAGACTATTTTAGATAATATATATATGTACATTGATAATCTAAACATTAAATAGTCATATAAAAGCACGAAAGTAAAATACTATACTGTTATAAACAATAAAGTGAATATGAGTATTAATAATATACTTAACTCTAATCTAAGGGTATATATACGTTACTTATATATAATAGTACGAATATATAATATACATCTCATAACTATACTCATATCTAATGATTGTTTTATTGTTTCGTGTGCTAAATAATTGTACGCACGAGATGTGCCAACTAAGGAAATATTCAATACGAGCAAAATATTATGTTTCAGAAAGAGTGAAGAAGGAATAGACATGAGAGTCACACAATGAAGCATGATTTCAGAGCGCAAGTCCGTGTAGAGGGTTAAGTGCTCTCAAATTCTATTTCTGTGCACAGGCCAACTGAGTGTAACAAATTCCTTTATCGACTTTTCTATTTTGCTGGGCGTTCCTTCTGGAGGGATGCCGCTTTATAGAGGCGAGAAAGAAGAAGGGACATCTCTTTATTAATAGTACCACTGAACCCCAAACTAGCCTTATTGAAAGCATGTGAACTGTTGTATCTCTAGAACTATTGTCAAACACTTTCTTGTCTAAAGTCCAACTCTTTCCATTCCACTCCATCACACTACTCTGCTTTCTTTCTCTCCTGATTCCGCCTTGTTCATTTCCTTAAGCTTTCTTTGCGTTTCCCCGGCCATTTCCCCTCTTTGGCTTGTAAACCAACTCCACTTCTTTGCATTCACTCAGCCCAAATCAGGCTGGGGTGATCACATAGCACCATTTACCTTACTGTCTGTTTTTGACACTAGTCAACGTTTGCGAGTCAAGTGTGGGTGGGCATCTTTATAGAGGCTCGAACCCGAACAGTCGAGAGCTCATACACCGCACCAGCCTCTTACTCTTGAGCAGAAACGACTACAACACCGACATCTATCGCGAGGCTCTATATTTCTAATACATACGCTGCCTGAGAAGATCATCCAAGTGCAGAACACTGATGTGAGCCGTCAGGCCATGCCACACACAAAGCGTTCACACGATCTTACTTTTGTCACCTCAATGTACAGTCACCGCGGCACCTGAGTGTAGGAGTCCATAGGGATACTCTCAAAGTATCAAACCATGTGCTCATCAAGAATAGTGATATGTGGTGTTGTTACCTACTCCATAAAGCTCCGGCACTTTTCACTACACATATGATTATGATAGTATATCATATCAAGCGCACAGTGACGAAACTCGAGTCCACGAGTAAGATTAGAGAAGAAGTGCTAATTCTAAGTTAGATTTTAAATGATTTTACAGCGTTTAAATTATCCCCTTAGAAATGAAAATTGGTATGATGCTGTATAGACGGAGGAGAAGGACAAGGATTAGACTGAGAGGAGAGAACACTATATCTATCAAACAGTATAACGGGTAGCGTGCCACACTCGCATTCACTCTACATCTGATAATCAATGCAAATATTGACAGTTTGTGCCCATGTCTAGATTAGAGAGAGAGTCATCAGAATTGAGGAAGCTACCATTAAACACAAAGAAACTAGCACATGGTCATTCTACGGATTCACGTGTAAATCAATCAGGACTAGTCCTCATGAGACACTAGGAACACTTAACACCGTGGGACACCACGATTTATCGAGCCCTCAATCTTGTTAATTAGTTATCTTTGCACATGAATGA
The DNA here is from genome assembly GCF_003789085.1 of Penaeus vannamei. Lineage (NCBI taxonomy): Eukaryota > Metazoa > Arthropoda > Malacostraca > Decapoda > Penaeidae > Penaeus > Penaeus vannamei. Next base: position 127,593 of record NW_020871725.1, on the reverse strand, counting down.
ACCGCTTTATATGCAAGGTGTAATTAATTCTTGTTGTGACAAAGTTACAAATTGTCAAAAGGCCGAGACGATATTACCCTCTCTGTGCAAATATTATTTGACATATTCACATTGTTTCTGCTAAGGTCTGCAGTGATCAGGCAATCGTAGGCAAGGGTTAGAAATGAGAGAGACAACATTTTTGCCAAAGGTTAAAAGAGAGAGGTAAAAACAATAGTAAAAATTAGTGTAAAAATAGTAAAAAGTAAAAGTAAGGAGGACAATGATAATGATGATAATGTTTACTATATTTATGATAATAATGATAATAATAGCAGCAATGATGATAATAATAAAAATGATGACTATGATAATAATCATCATCATAATAATAGCAATTAAATGAAATAGGAAATAGGCTAATTACGGTAGATCAGAACTGAACACGCAGAGAAACATACACGTATGTGGATGCGTGTGCTTACACCTACACTGCATTACAAAAGAGACCTTCAATAAATATACAAGTTAAGAAAGAAAGAAAAAATCACGCAATGAAAGATAAACAACGAACAAAGAGATCTGTCTTACAAACAATAAAACGACGGCAAACACAATCACAAAATAAAGAAGAAAAAAACAACCACGGGAAATAAAATGCATCTCTCCGCACACAACACAAAGGAATGCGAAGACAAGAGGGTCACTTCTTTTCTTTACATTTTTGTTCATGAGCAAGGCGGTCGCTCCGAAACTCCTTCCTTTTAGTTTTCCTCTTTCGTAAGTCTAGAAAGTTGGAGGATAAATCAAAATTGTCCGAAAGTAAAATACACGAAGATGAAAAAGGAAAAAAAACATTGAGAGAGAAAAATGCCCAAAGGAAATATATACATGATCTAAAAGTCTAACGAGCAACATGAAAAGGTAATGATAATACCCGTAAAAGGTGAAGAAAACAACCAAATAAGAGAACCGAAATTGAGGAGGAAAATATACCGATGGCAGAATCCTAGAAAATGTGCTGAAGGAGACTTAACAGGAAACCAAACCTAGAAAGCTAAAAGTCCAGTAAATTTTTCAAGGAGCGAGGGGTGGGGGAGGGAGGGGGAGGGGGGGGACGCCTGTCTGCTTGACGATACAGAAGCAATGATTAAAGAAAGCGACTCTAAGGGGGAAAATTCAGAGCAAGGAATATGCATTAAACTGAAAAAAGAGGATGGAGAAGAAGAAAAAAAAGAAGAATGAAGAAAGAAAGAAAAAAATAGACGAGGAACTAACACTAAAAGAGAATTTTGCTGTAATGGAATATGAAGGATTCTGATTTGAGGAGCTTAGTTTTTCGCAAAGTTGATTAAAAAGTAGAAAAAATAATTATACACGAGTACAAGGAGACAACCTTTTCTATTATTCCAAGATCATCATCCTAATATTTTTTCTTATACTGACAGTCCAGAATTCATTGAATATTAAGCATCGATTTTTTCATTCAGTTAATTAGCAATTTGCTTCCAAACAGAAAACTTTATTTTTTGCAGAAGCATAAGTAAACAGATGATGATTAAAGATACCTTTGCCAAGTGGGAACCTCCCTCCCTCCCCCCTCTCTCTCTCTCTCTCTCTCTCTCTCTCTCTCTCTCTCTATCTATATGTGTGTGTGTGTGTGTGTGTGTGTGTGTGTGTGTGTGTGTGTGTGTGTGTGTGTGTGTGCGTGCGTATGCATATGTATTGTTAAAGCCAGTGCCATGTTAGGGATTCAGACAGTTTGCGCGCATTTTTTCTTCATAGCCAATAGGGAAAGGCCACCTGGATGTCTGTAGGCTCTCAGCCAATGAGAGGAGTTGACACCTTCACTCTTCCACGCGTTCTCTCTGAGACAACAACACCTCTTTCTTCTTCCCCCTTTTTGTGTTTATCATCACCTTATGTCAAGATTCAAGGAATTCCAGTATTTAAGTATAAGTTTTATGTGTTTTTGGTATATATAGGTCTGGTCAGACTGTGCTGTTTGCATATGTTTAATGGTGTATTCTTATGAAATATCTTATTTTTGCATGTAAAAATTTTACAACCATCTTACTAGGTTATGCATTTATTTGGTCAAGTTAGTTTCCTACTACAAGGCCTGGATTCTGTTCTATATTTTTATGTCATTCATGGAGTTGAGAAAACCTGTCATCTTTGATTTCAGTAAAATTAGAATTATCAGTGTTTTTACATTAACCATGTATAACAATATATATAAATATATATATACATATACATATACATATATATAATATATATATATATATATATATATATATAATTATTATCATATACATAGATGTACAAGTATGTATATATGTGTATATCTATGTATATATACACATATATATGTGTGTGTGTGTGTGTGTGTGTGTGTGTGTTATATTCACGCACACACACTGTTAATAAGAGTGAATAATAATATTCTTTCACTTCCAACGTTGTCATTGGGTGACCTGTTCCATTTTGTATTTGTGTATTTTTATATTTCTGTTGTTGCCCAACGCACAGGTATTGCCAGACAAACTTCATGAATTTCAATAATACATGTACAAACAGTGAGTATAATTAATAACCAGTTGACTGGTAGACAGAAAAGAGAGGGAGGAGGGAGCCTGAGTGTGAGCGAAGTGTTGGTGTTCGGAGTACATAAAGACAGAGAAATCGGGAAAAAGAAAGGGGAGNCCAAGCCCTGAGAAAGCTGAAACATCAACCTCTTCACAGGTGACAGCAGTTCGCTCAGTAAGTGGTCAATCGTGGAAACGTTGGGCTGAGAATTTTTGAGCAGCTTGTACCAGGTTGAACCCACCAACAGCAACTTTGGATGCAGGATGCCGAGATCCATTGCGACCCACCCATCAGTGAGGATACTACCTCCCCAACCTTAAAGACAGGGGGCCGATCTCCAAGCTGAAGAGTGGTAAAGCAGCAGGTTATCTGCCGGCAATAACCAGCTTGAACTGTTTAAGGCTGTTGGTGAATCTATGGTACAGGGGTTCATGCTGTCTTGGGCTGCATCCTGGCGTCCGGACCGTCCAACCGTTTGAGGGGTGGTTACCTCCCCCTCCTCCGATGGGACTGCAGCAATGATCGAGGCATCACACTGCTAATATACCAGGCAAGGTTCTCGCCCACGTCCTTCTG
>NW_020871725.1:99382-101886 GCF_003789085.1 Penaeus vannamei | reverse complement strand
TGTATGTATAGTTATGTATATGTATATATGTATATATTATGTATGTATAATCTGTGTATATATATGTGTGTGTGTATGCGTGTGTGTATGTATGCATGTATGTATGTATGTATGTATGTATGTATGGTATATATATATATATATTATGTAATGTATACAGTATATATATGTATGTAATGTAATATTGTGTATATCTATGTATAGTATATGTATATCTAATGTAGTATAATGTATATATGTTGTATTAATGATATATTATATGTATAATATATGTATATAAGTGTAATAATATTATTGTTATATATATATGTATATTTAATTATGTATATATGTGTTAGTGTGTGTTAGTGTGTGTTTAGTGTGTGTGTTGTGTGTGTGTGTGGTGTGTGTGTGTGTGTGTGGTGTGTGTGTGTGGTGGGTGTGTGTGTGTGTGTGTGTGTGTGTGTGTTGTGTGTGTGTTTGTGTGTGTGTGTGGTGTGTGTGTGTGTATGTGTGTGTGTGTGTTGTGTTGTGTGTGTGTGTGTGTGTGTGTGTGTGTGTGTGTGTGTGTGTGTGTGTGGTGTGTGTGTGTGGTGCGTGTGTGTATATGTATGTATGTGTGTGTGTGTGTGTGTGTGTGTGTGTGGTGTGTGTGTGTGTGGTGTGTGTGTGTGTGTGTGTGTGTGTGTGTGTTATATATATATCTATGTGTGCAGAGGGAGAGAGGGAGAGAGGGAGAGGGGAGGAGGGAGAGAGGAGGGAGGAGGAGGAGGGGGAGGGAGGGAGGGAGGAGGGAGGGGGGAGGGAGGGAGGGAGGGAGGGGGGGGAGGGAGGAGGGAGGGGGAGGAGGGAGGGAGGGAGAGAAGAGAGAGAGAGAGAGAGAGAGAGAGAGAGAGAGAGAGAGAGAGAGAGAGAGAGAGAGAGAGTGTACTTTGATACTATTTTCTTGAATAAACCCCAATCCCTTGCTCGTTTTTGCCGTAGGAGGCTTAGGAGACGGTGACTGAGGCCTAATATAGGGGACCACCCTTTCCGTGGGCCTGCCGGGCCACTCTAGAGAAAAGGCCCGGGCGAAGCCTGTCTTCGGAAATCTAACTGCACTGAATTCCGTGGGCCTTAGACCTCGTATGAACTAATTTTGTATGGTCTTTTCTTCTTTCTCTTTCCTTTTCGTTCTCTTCATCCCGTTCTGTATACACCCTAGTGTAAAGTCCGTACTGGAAGGATGAAAGGCTGACTTTGCGTCAGTCCTGAATGGCCTCTGGGAGCCATGGGTACGGTATTCTCTTGGTCAATCGCATATTTCTTTCCTCTTATGGGGACCTTGTGAGGTAGACTGTTTCTTTTCCCAATTATTTCAGGCTCAGCATGGCCAATAATGATTTCTTGTGCTTATTAGGACCATTAAGGTTTGCCCCTTCATCAAGTAACCTATCTAAATTTGATTTCATTAGTTTCCTGACCCGTACTTCTCTGACCACAGCTCCGACTACTGGTACTAATACCCCCTCCTCGATGTCAACTGACCACCCATCAAGGTCATTACTCAACCTTCTGAATGCACCCTTCCCTCTCTCCTAACATTTTGAACTCAGTCCCCTACTGTACAGTCTCCTCCTTTCCTTGGTCATAGAGAAACGGCTTTTTAATATTTTTAATTTGTGAACATTAAGTATCGGTTATACATGTACTAACTGGTATTGATATCCCTTTAACTGTCTTCGAAGAATCGATGTATTGGAATCGCTGCAAGTATCTGTGTCGCCTTTGACAATTCTGTGTATCGATGCCCATGACTGCACATTAATCCGCGATCCACTGTAGTTGTAGTCCCGTGATACCGAAAGTCTTCACAATTCCCACCGAGACGCCTCTTCTCTCTCGATATGTAAATATGGCGAGAGAAGCAGCACTGTTATTGTTTTTTCTTGACACATTATTTATTGCCTTTAGAAGACCGAAGAAAGAAAGCAACCAACGCGATTGTGGTTTCCACGGTAATTTGATAGGAAAGACCATAATGTGTTAAATAACAAGAGAAACCGTGTATAACTGCATATCAAAACATTTTGATAATCAATGAAATAATTGGTAACTTATTTCATAGTTAAATTTTGATTAGCATATTCGTAGTGACATACTGATTGATAGCTTATGGCAAAATGTTGCTTGAGTATTGCACAATAATTCAAAATGTTTGAGTATTACACAATAATTTGAAACCCCCCCCCACTAAATTCTGATGAAACTCCGATTAAAGAAAAACATAATTGTAATTGTGGTTTTGTTTATCGACTCATGTTTATGAATAATATATTATAAAAATATATAATATAACAATATAATATAACCCTATACATTGCAGAACAGACTGGGGTCGTGGTCATGTCTGGAGGTGCATGATTGGGGTCGTCTGAAAAAAAGGGTTGGGAACCAGTGAAGAAGTGTGTCCACGGCTTAAGACAGACGAGCAGACAGATTTCAGTAGCCATATTTTGTTGGCTTAATGTTAAAACAGATATTGT
>NW_020871725.1:71882-94382 GCF_003789085.1 Penaeus vannamei | reverse complement strand
TTTCCTGTCTCCTTCTCTTTGGATCTCTTTAGATTCTTTCCTTCTTCTTCTTCTTTTTTTCTTAATTTTCTACCTGCTTCCATTTTTTTCCTTTCTTTGGTTCTCTCCTCTCTTTTTCTCTTTTACTTTTCAATTTTCTTGTTCTCATTCTCACATTCCCATTCCCATTCTCTCTCACTCTCTCTCTCTCTCTCTCCTCCTCTCTCTCTTCTCTCTCTCTCTCTCTCTCTCTCTCTCTCTCTCTCTCTCTCTCTCTCTCTCTCAAAACTGATTTATATATTTACTTCTAACCAGTCCCACTGAGATATACAATTAACACAGACGAGAGCTTCATTCCACAGCGAACATCCAGAGACAAATATTCTACAAGCACTTTTAAGATTTGACGACAATGAAACGAATTATTTGATAAATAAACAAAATGGGTAAATAATAAATAAAACTTAAACAATTAAAACACGAATGATCAGAATACACGGACCTAAAACTGAACGAAACATGCGAAGTGAAAAAGCTTACCTGATGTACGTGTTTTTTTTTCTTCTTATCTCTCTCTTTCTCTCTCCTTTTTTTTCTCTCTTCGCTCTTGCATATTTGGCAGAAGTCCAAGATGCTCGTCAACTGTCTCGGGAGTCGGACGCAAGTCTTGTTTCTTTTTCCGTCCAAGATTTCACAATTTCTTCGCCCGAACAGTCGATCTCAACTTGGGTTCTCTTTGCACAGCTGCTCCCTCGCCTCCGTGTGTGGCTGTGTGTGTAAAACTTCTCCGAACACCATTCTTCTTATGTAGTCAAAAGTTTCCTGATTTTTCGCCCGGCTCGCCAGAAAAGAAAGGATGTATATTTCCTTCTCTCTCTCTCTTTTTTTTTTTTTTTTTGTCTTTGTCTTTCTCTCTTTTTATCTTTTTTTTCTTATTACATCTTGCGGAGGCGAAAGGTGATCGCCTCACCTCCTCTCTCTCTCTCTCTCTCTGCTCCCCCTCCCTCGCTCTCTCTCTCTCTCGTCTCTCCTTCTCAAGTTCTCATTTCTGCGAAGTCCGTTTTTTGCGCTCAGGAGAGGCGAGGAATGCAGAAAGCCTTGAGAGGGCGGCATGGGCGTCGGGATCCCCCTCCTCCTCCTCCTCCTGCCGCAGGACCTGAAGGAGTGTGGCCCGGAGCCCCAGGGAGAGCAGAGTCCCCGAAGAAGATCCTCCTCTCTCTCCTCCTCCGGTAACTTCTTCCATCTTCATAAAAAGTTTTCTCGCTCACTCAAACAGCTGTAAGGCTTGGAAGCGAGCCATCTGTGTTGCCTGTCGCGGGACAGCTGGTGTTCGATATTTTTTTAATGCTGTGTCTCACTCACCTCCCGGCTGGATTCTATATAAACACCTTCCTCGCTTCGAGCTCACCCTCCGTTCGTCCTGATCTCTATCGCAGCTCCCTTCATTTTTCCTCGCTTTCGCCTCGGGTGTCGGCAGCTGGAGCCCGGCCACGACGCCAGCTGTGCGAGGCCCCCGCCGCTGCAAAGTCGCACAGCTGGTGGCGGCGCTGCTGCGAATCGCATCTCTGCACAGCTGGTCTCCTCTCTCCGGCTTATCGAGTGAGCAACAGTGTCGTATCGAGCGCCGGCAATCAGCTGTCGGGGCGAAGTCCACTCGCAGATTGACCAAGTCTAACTTTGAGACTTAGGCTCCGGTCGGGCGAGGCGGCGGCGAAGTCCCCAAAATCCGGCAGAGGTTTCGGGCGACCGGCAGCAGAGCCACGTCGCCGCTCTCTCCTCCCGACGCTGCGCCTTTACTGGGCCGAGGCTGAAAGGCGTCCGGACTTCAAAGCCCCTTTGGTATTCCGCTGCGAGCCGAGAGTTCCTGGCCAGCAGATTTCGGAGGAGTCGGGAGCCGAAGTCCGAATTTCAGAGGGATCCACGCTATTCCGTCAAATATTCAAAAAACCGAAAAACCAAGCCTCCCCATCCAATAACTCTCCTCCAGGTTCAAACCCCCAACCCGGAGGCTTTCAGGCACAAGAGAAAGGCGACCGAATCAGCCCCAAAAGGAAAAAAAATATTCCGAGCCTCTTTACGAACTTTAACGACTCAGTCACTTTCCGCCGCCGACCCTCGCGAGTGCAAGTCCCCAAAACCGCCGACGATCCGGGATTCTCTTTCAGATCCTCGAAATGGGCGGCGATAAAGGGATCGTGTCCTTTGCGAGGGACTCTTGCTGGCGTGCACCGTGGGTTCTCCGGCTGTTCCTTGTGAATTGAAGGAGCGAAAGGGACTTTGGTGTCCTAACCTCTCTGGCGCGGCCGGCCAGGGACTAAGTTTAAAAAATTGCAAATTTCACGTTCCTGTGTGAAAAAACAAACATATCCAAGCCCAATGCTTTCATCACTACCGCCACGGTCTTTCGCTAAACGGTGTCCACGTCAGAGACTCACAATTTTCTTGGAGTTAGTGAATTTTCTCGACTTAGAATCGGAACGAACGCGAGCCGCGAGGGGGGACCCGCCGGGAGAGAAGGCGCACAACCTCACGCTCTGGTGTCCGCATCGACACTGACTTGAGCTGGCTTGAACTGCGGATCTGAACCTTTCGCCGGTCGGGTCCAGTTGCCACAAGTCGCCAAGTGGAGAGGAGAGCCACCCTCTGTGATGCAATTATCCACCGATTTTATCCAACTAGAACTCAATCCTAATATTCTCCACGATAGACTCAGAAACCAGAAGAAATTCGCGGCGGCGGAGAGAAGAGTCCCCGGCGCAAAAGTGGAATTAAATGCGTCAGTGAATTTATTTTTCCCTCCCTTGCTCGCTGGGATCTCACAACTAGGAACGCGACGGCAAGCGACAATCTCTCTCTCTCTCTCTCTCTCTCTCTCTCTCTCTCTCTCTCTCTCTCTCTCTCTCTCTCTCTCTCTCTCTCTCTCATCTCTCATCTCTCTCTTCTCTCTTTCTCACCTCTCTCGTCTCCTCCTCACCTCTCACCCCTCTCGCTCTCTCACCCCTCTCGCTCCTCACCTCTCTTCCGCTCACCCCCTCTCGCTCTCTCACCCCCTCTCGCTCACCTCTCTCACCTCCTTCTCTTCTCATCCTCCTCCGCTCTCTCACCCCCTCTCGCTCCTCCCTCTCGCTCTCTCACCCCTCTCGCTCTTCACTCCTCTTCGCTCTCTCATCCCTCGCTCTCTCACCCCCTCTCGCTCTCTCTCCCACACCCACCCGCCCCCTCTTTCCTCTCACGATCACACACCCTCGTCGCTCGTATCTCACTCGCTCGCTCACGCCCCCTCTCGCTCTCTTGCACCCTCTCCGCTCTCTCACCCCCTCTCGCCTCTTCACTCACGCTTCCGCCTTCTCGCTCTCGTCACATTAAGCACTCTCTCTATCTCCGCTCTCTCCTCTCTCATCCCCTCTCGCTCTCTTAACCGTCCCCTCCTCTTCTCCTCCCCTCTGCTCTCTCACCCTCTCGCTCTCTCACCCCATGTCGCCTCTCTCACCCCATCTCGCTCTCTCCCCCCCTCTGCTCTCCTCACCCTCTCTCTATCTATCTTCTTCGCTCTCTCACCCCTCTCGCTCTTACTCCTCTCTCTCTCTCATCCCCTCTTCGCTCTCGTCACCCCCTCAGCTCTCTACCCTCTCGCTCTCTCCCCCTCTCGTCTTCACCCCCTCTCGCTCTTCACTCCTCGTCTCTCTCTCATCCCTCTCGCTCTCTCACCCCTCTCGCTGCTCTCACGCTTCTCGCTCTCTTTCACCCTCTCGCTATTCTCTCACCCCCTCGCTCTTCACCTTCTCGGCTCTCTCACCCCTCTGCTCTCTCACCTCCCTTCGCTCTCTCACCCCCCTTCGCTGCTTCTCACCTCCCTGCTCTCTCTCCTCATCCCCTCTCGTCTCTCACGGCACCCTCTCGCTCTCTTCACCCCTCTCGCTCTCTATCACCCTTTCGCTCTCTACCCCTCTCGGCTCCTCTCACTCCTCTCGTCGCCTCTCTCACCCCTCTCGCTCTCCGTCAACCTCCCTCACCCCTCTCGTTTCTACCCCCTCACCCTCTCCTTCGCTCTCGTCACCCCATCTCACCCTTCTCTCACCTCCCTCTCGCTCTCGTCACCCCGTTCTCGCTCTCTCACCTTCCTCACCCCCTCATCGCTGCTCTCACCCCTCACCCCCTCTCGCTCTCTCACCCTCGTCGCTCTCTCACCCCTTAGCTTTCTCTCTCGCTCTCTCTCGCCTCTTCGCTCTCTCACCCCCTCTCGCTCTCTCCCTCACCTCCCTCTCTCTCACCCCTCTCGCCCTCTTACTTCCTCTGCCTCTCTCACCTCTCGCTCTCACACCCCTCTCGCTCTCTCACCCTCTCGCTCTCTCACCTCCCTCACCCTCTCTCGCTCTCTCACCTCTCAACCCCCTCTCGCTCTCTCACCCCCTCACCCTCTCGCTATCTCGCCCTCTCACCTCCCTCTCGTTCTCTCACCCCCTCACGCTCTCTACTCCCTCACACCCTCTCGCTCTCTCACCCCCTCACCCCTCTCGCTCTCTCACCCCCATCTCGCTCTGCACTCACTCCCCTCTCGCTCTCTCACCTCCCTCTCGCTCTCTCACCCCCTCTCGCTCTCTCACTCCCTCTCGCTCTCTCACCCCCCTCTCGCTCTCTCACCCCCTCTCGCTCTCTCACCCCCTCTCGCTCTCTCATCCCTCTCGCTCCTCTCACCCCCTCTCGCTCTCTCACTCCCCTCTCGCTCTCTCACTCCCTCTTCGCTCTCTCAACTCCTCTCGCTCTCTCACCCCACTCTCGCTCTTCACCTCCCTCTCTCTCACCCCCTCTCGCTCTCTCACCCCCTCTCCTCTCTCACCCCCTCTCTCTCCTCACCCTCTCGCTCTCTCACCCCTCTCGCTCTCTCACCTCCCTCTCGCTCTCTCACCCCCTCTCGTCTCTCACGCCCTCTCGCCCTCTCTCCTCTTCGCTTCTCTCACCTCCCTCTCGCTCTCTCACCCCTCTCGCTCTCTCACCGCCCTCTCGCCCTCTCACCCTTCTCCTCGCTCTTTTCTCTCTGCACTCTCATCCTTCCTCCTTCCTTCATCCCACCCACCCTCCTCCCCTCTCCCACCCTCCTCCCTCTCCCACCCTCCCTTCCTCCCTCTCACATTAGACGCTCAAAATCTCTTTCTAACACAGGGGATGGCAGGTAAATAAGGGTCAATTTCCTTTTTTTTCTAGAATTGCCAATACATTATAGATCCTTCCTTCCTTCCTTCTTTCATTCTTTCTCTCTATCTACCTGTTCCTTCACATTTTGGTTTCTACTTAATGGTAAATGCAATCCTTAATCTCCATTTTTTTCTTTTTCTCTTCTCTCTTCTCTCTCTCCATTATTTTCTCTCTCTCTCTCTCCTCTCTCTCTCTCTTCTCTCTCTCTCTCTCTCTCTCTCTCTCTCTCTCTCCTCTCTCAAAACATGGAGGAGGAGGAGCGAGGAGAGAGAGAGAGAGAGAGAGAGAGAGAGAGAGACGAGAGAGAGAGAGAGAGAGAGAGAGAGAGAGAGAGAAGAGAGAGAGAGAGAGAGAGAGAGAGTGAGGAGAGAGAGAGAGAGGGAGAGAGAGTTTGAGAGAGTGAAAAGAGAAGAGAGAGAGTGAAAGAAGAGAAAGAGACAAAGAAATGAAAGAGCAAGACAGAAACAGAAAACGAATAAAAAACAACACCAACAAACGCGACAAAAATAAGAGAGAAAAAGACAAAGAGAAACAAGTACACAGACAAAGCCATCGTAGCGAACCCTTATGACCCCAAACCCTCTCCCCTCCACCCCCCCCCCCCCCGCCCTCCACCACCCCTCTCCCCCCCCCCCCCTTGCAAGTTGCCCGTCATAGTCCGAAAGGCGGAGTCGCAAGCCAGAGACAATGTTTATAACCGAACACTGGTGGCGTCCGAAGCACCACTTTGCAGGATCGTCTTCGTGGTGTGTGTGTGTGTGTGTGTGTGTGTGTGTGTGTGTGTGTGTGTGTGTGTGTGTGTGTGTGTGTGTGTGGTGTGTGTGTGTGTGTGTGGTGTGTGTGTGTGTGTTGTGTGTGTGTGTGTGTGTGTGTGTGTGTGTGTGTGTGTGTGTGTGTGTGTGTGTGTGTGTTGTGTGTGTGTGTGTGTGTGTGTGTGTGTGCGTAAAGTGTCTGTAGAGAGAGAGAGAGAGAGAGAGAGGAGAGAGAGAGAGAGAGAGAGAGAGAGAGAGAGAGAGAGAGAGAGAAGAGAGAGAGAGAGAGAGAGAGAGAGAGGCGAGTGAAAGAGTGAGTGTGTCAGTGAGTGAGTGAATAAGTGTCTGGTGTGCCTGAGAGTTGTACGTATAAGTGGCCGTGTAAGTGTGTGGGTTGCTTACTCGTCTGTCAGTTCAGCGTCTCACTCACCTCCTCACCTACTCACTCACTCATCTTTCAAACCCTCTGCAACTCACTTCCTTTACTCCTGATTACACTCGAATCCCTCAGCCCAAACCTGTGTTACTCACTCAATTTACTCACTCACTCACCTCCCTTACTCTTTCACTTCTTCCTTTACTCTACTCTAAATTCCCCATCCTTACACCATTAGCTTACTTACTTCACTCATTCACAGACAGATACAGACCCTACTCACTCTCACTCATTTTACAAGCACGCGAACACACACACACACACACACACACACACACACACACACACACACACACACACACACACACACACACACACACACACACACACACACACACACACACACGCACACACACACACAACAACAATTACTCAACTCCCCTAACTCACCTCGAACTCCCCCCACAATCTCCCCTCCCCTCTTACCCCAATCCCCCCCACCCCCCTACCCCCATTTCCCCAACTCCGCCTACGCTCGACATGTTCGGACACGTCGGCGAGTCACTCAAGCAGAGACTCGAACTGCCATGAATAAGGTGACCTGCCACGGCGCCCACCTGACGACCACAGCCGGCCGAAGGGGGGGGGAGGTCAAACAGCTGCTGGCACTGTCAACGGTCTCTTTCGAAGGAGCGAGTGACAGCAACAGCAACAGCAGTGGGGCGAGGGGCGATGATAACAATGCTAACAAAAAAAAATGATATCAAAGACAGCAACAATAATAACAATGGCAGTATCAAAAACTATTACAACTACTCCAACATCAACATCAGCAACAACAGCAACATCAGCAACAACAGCAACATCAACACCACCACCACCATCACAACACCACCACCATCATCACCAACAACACCATCACCAACAACAACACCATCACCACCACCAACGCCACCAATACCACCACCACCAACAACAACAGCAATAACACCAACACCACTACCATCACCACCACACAACATCATCACCACCACCGCCACCACCACCAGCAGCAATAACAACACCAACACCACTACCATCACCACCAACAACACCACCACAACACCAACACACACCATCACACCACCAACAACAACAGTAACAACACCACCACTTTATGCTGGCGGTGATGAGGGTTCTGGTGACAAGGTCTCGATGTCACTGTTTGATCTCCTTTTAATTTGTTTTTCTTTCACTGTCGCTCCTGATGTCACATTGCTTTTTTTTTTCTTTGTGTGTGTGCGTGTGTGTGAGTATGGGGGGTGCGTGTGGTGTGTGCGTGCGTGTGTGTGTATGGGGGGGGGGTGCGTGTGTGTGTGTGTGTGTGTGTGTGTGTGTGTGTGTGTGTGTGTGTGTGTGTGTGTGTTGTGTGTGTGTGTGTGTGTTGTGTACGTGTGGGTGTGGGTGTGTTTGTCTCTTGTTTTCCTGTTTATCAATGTCTCTCGCACTTCTCCCCTCTCTCACTCCTCTTCACACAAATTCATCCCCTCCTCCACATCTTCCTTATCTTTCCCTTCCTCCTCTCCCCTTCCTCATCTCCACTCCCCTCCCTCATTCTTCCCACTCGCGCAAGTCACACTCTCCTTCCTCCCCCTCCCTCCTTCCGTCCCTTCCACGATCCACTCTTGTCACCGTTTCTCCCTGCTCCCTTCCCTCTATCTCCTCCCTCCCTTCCTCCTACCCTTCTCTCCTTCTCTTCCACGCTCCTCCTCTTCCTCTTCCTCTCCCATCTTCCCTTCCTCCTCCCTCCCTCTCCTCCACACCCTCTTCCACCCCTCCTCCCTTTCCACCTCCTACCCCCCTATCCATCTCCTCTTTCTCCTTCCTTACTCCCCACCTTCCCTTCCTCCTCCCTCACCTCACCTACTTACCCACTTTCCCACCCATCCACCCTCCCCAACCACCCTCCTCCCGAACCCACTCCACCCTCCCCTACTCTCCACTTTCCCACCACCACACTTCTTCCCACCCACCCACCCTCCCTACCACCCCACCTCTCCTTCCCAACCACCACCTCTCCTCCCTCAACCCACCTCCTCCCACCCCACCCCTCTCCCTCCCTCCCCCCTCTCCACCCTCTCCTCCCCTCCTCCACCCCGCTCCTCCCCCTCCCCCCTCCCCGCCACCCTATCAGCTAAACAACCAACTTCGGACACTCTGCGCCCGATGATTCCCTCCTTCGGTCGCCGCATCGATGTCTGCGTCCATTCCGATGTGTCAGTAATTTCCACCAGTTTGCTCCGGTCCGCCACCACATTTCGGACCGAGTGAGGAGGCGAGGAAGAGGAGGAGGGAGGAAGGAAGGAAGATGAGGATGGAGGGGAGAGGGAAGAGGGGGAGGATGGATGGAGGGAAGTTGGGAGGAGAAAGGAGGGGAGGAAGGATGGAGAGGGGAAAGAGGGAAAGAGAAGGAAGGAGAGAGAAGGAAAAGAGGGAGGAAGGATGGAGAGGGGAAGGAGGGAGGAGGAGGAGGATGGAGGAAGGAAGGATAGAGGAGGAGGAAGAGGAAAGAGGAGAAGGTGGAAGAGGAGGTGGAGGAGGAAGGATGGAAGGAAGGTGAAGGAGGAGGGAGAGGGGAGCAAGAGGAAGGATAGGGAGGAGGGAGGAGAAGAGTGGAAGAGGAGGAAGGAAAAGAAAGAGGAGGAGGAGGAAGAGGAAAGATGGGGAGAAGGGAAAGAAGGGTACGGGGAGGAGAGCAAAGAAATACATCTTTTGCCTTTTTCCGTCTTTGCCACTGCGTCAATCTGCCTATTTTCCCTCTTCCTTTTCTGCTCGTCCGCAAAGGCAAAGGCGAGGTCACTTATCCAAGTAAATCTTACGCCTCTCTCTCTCTCTCTATTTATCTCTCTCTGTCCTTCTCTCTCTCTCTTTCTCTCTGTCCTCTCCCTTTCTCCCTCTCCTTCTCCATCTCTCTCCCTCCCTGTCCCTCCCCCTCCCTCCCTCTCTAACCCCCCCTTCACACACACACTCCCCCCCTCCCCCCCGACCTCTACCCCCCACTCCTTCCTCCTCACACACACATTCCCCCCCCCCCGACCTCTACCCCCACCACTCTCTTCCTCCATCCCGCCGTAACTCTACCTCCCACGTCAACAGACAAGGCACCGCCACTCCATATAGTGCCACAGTGCCATCACATTACCGACAGCGGGTTTCAGATGGCACAGTACACATTAACGAGAACATCAAGGCACATCGGGAAGGGTCTACGATAACTACCCCCCCATCAACCCCACCCTCCCCCCTAAAAAAAGGGGGGGGGGAAATCGGGTGTCGAAATAATGTTATCATAAGGATCATCTCAAAAAGAGGAGGGAGGGGAAGGGGAGGGGAGGGAGAGGGGAGGGAGGGAGAGGGGAGGGAGGGGAGGGAGAGGGGGAGGGGGAGGGAGGAGGGAGGAGGGAGGAGAGAGGCGGAGAGAGAGAGAGAGGAGAGGGAGAGAGAGAGAGAGAGAGAGGAGAGAGAGAGAGAGAGAGAGAGAGAGAGAGAGAGAGAGAGAGAGAGAGAGAGAGAGAGAGAGAGAGAGAGAGAGAGAGAGAGAGAGAGAGAGAGAGAGAGAGAGAGAGAGAGAGAGAGAGAGAGAGAGAGAGAGAGAGAGAGAGAGAGAGAGAGAGAGAGAGAGAGAGAGAAGAGAGAGAGAGAGAGAGGAGAGAGAGAGAGAGAGAGAGAGAAGAGGAGAGAGAGAGAAGAGAGGAGAGAGAGAGAGAGAGAGAGAGAGGAGAAGAAGGAGAGAGAGAGAAAGAAAGAGAAGAGAGATAGAGAGAGAAAAAAAGTTTTAGGAAGGCTGTCTTAAAGGGATCTAAAGAAAAAAAAAAGTTTCAAGAACACTGTCTTAAAACGAATCGCATCTTCATTAAAAGACTTAAGTAATGTGCGAATGTTCTAAAATGATCTTTGGCGGCGAATGAAGTACAATAGTGATGGTTCTAGAATCAATGAGATAATGAGTTTCTTTATTCGTTCGTTTGTTTGTTTGTTAAAGAAGAAAAAAACTGGGGAGTGGGGGAGGGGAGGGGTGTGGGGGGTGATGTAGGGGGAGGAGGGGTGGGGTGATGGGAAGACTGGGGAGGGGGAGGGGAGAGGGAGAGAGAGCGGGGAGGGAGAAATAGATGGGAAGGAAGAGAGAAGCGAATAAAAGAGAGAGAGAGAGATTTTGTGTGTGTGTGTGTGTGTGTGTGTGTGTGTGTGTGTGTGTGTGTGTGTGTGTGTGTGTGTGTGTGTGTGTGTGTGTGTGTGTGTGTGTGTGTGTGTGTGTGTATGTGTGTATGTGTGTATGTGTGTGTATGTGTGTATGTGCGCGTGTGTGTGTGTACGTGCGTGTGTGTGTATGTATGTGTGTGTATGTGTATGTGTATGTGTGTGTGTGTGTGTGCGCGTGTGTGTTTTCGCATCCCTCCAATCCTCGCACGGAGCTACGAGAACGGGCGGCCTTGGGTGCTCCTGACGCGGGCGTGACCCACATGAGAGTGACAGGGATGGGCGTGGGGGATGAAAGGTGAGGGTTATGGGCGTAGGGGCACGTGAGAGCAGGGCGGAGGAGAGGGGAGGTGGGGGATCACGGGAGGGGGAGAAGGGGGGGATGGGGGCTCGAGCACTGTTCGGATGTCGGTGTCGGGGAGAGGACGGGAGGGGGGGGGAGGGGGACCGGAAGGGAGGGAGGGGAGGGGAACGGGGGGGAGGGGAGGGGAGGATGGGGGAGGGTGAAAGGGGAGGAAAAGGGAAGGGGAAGGGAGGGAGGGTGGAAGGGGAGGGAAGGGGGGAAGGGAGGAGGGGGGGAGGGGGGGAAGGGAGGGGGGGGAGGAGGGAGGGAGGGGGAGGAGAGGAAGGGGAAAGACTGATGTAGATTGAGCCGAGGGGGATGGAGGGAGAAATATATGGAAGGAAAGGAAAAGAATGAAGAATTAGGTAACCAGGGACGGAGGAGAAGGAAAGAAGTAGCGAGAAAGAGAAACAGAGAAGGAAAAAAAGAGGTAGAAAGAGGCGGTGGAAGAAGAGGTACGTGGGGGAGGGGGGGTAGACGGGTCGGGGTGGGTGGGGTGGGGGGTAGTGAGGCGTTGGGGAGAAGGGGTAGAAGGTTCGGGGGGGGTAGTGAGGGAAGGGGGAGTTAGTTAGGCCTGGGGGAAGCAACAGAAGGCTCGGGGGGGGGGGGGGGGGAGCTAGGCCTGGGTGTGGGGAAGGGGTGGGGGGGGGTGGAGGGGTGTGGTAAGGGTGAGGCAGGAAACCTCCATCCGTCCGTAGGCCAAATTTTATCGGGTCTCCGCGATGCTGCGTCTGATAAGCACGCCATCGGAGAGGAGACGATCGCGTTGTCCCTCTCCTCTCTCCCTCTGCTCCTCTCTCCTACCTCCTCCTCCTCCTCCTCCTCCTCCTCCTCCTCCTCCTCCTCCTCCTCCTCCACCACACCACACCACCACTCCTCCTTCTCCTCCTCCTCCTCCCCCCACCTCTTCTCTCTCTCCTCCTCCTCCTCCACCACCACCACACCACCACCACCACCACCTCCTCCCCCTCTCCACCACCTCCACTTTCTCTCTCCCCACCACCTCTCTCTCCTCCTCCCTCCTCCTCCTCCTCCTCCCCACTGCCCTCCTCCTCCTCCTTCCTCCTCCTCCTTCCGCACACACCTCCTCCTCCTCCTCTCCTCGCCTCCTCTCTCACCCACCAACCCACTCCTCTCTCTTCCCAGTCCACTCCTCCTCCCTCCTCCCTCCTCCTCCACCACCACTCCTTTTTCTTCCTTCCTCCTCCTCCTCCTCCTCCTCCTCCTCCTCCCTCCTCCTCCTCCACCAGCACCACTCCACTTTCCACTCCTCCCTCCCTCCATCCAACCACAACTCCCTCCACACCACTCGTCCTCCTTCTCCACCCACTCCACCTCCGCCTCCTCCTCAGCTCCTCCTCCTCCTCCTCCTCCACCACCACCTCCTCTCCTCCTCCTCCTCCTCTTCGTTCCTCCTCCTCCTTCCTCCTCCTCCTCCTCTTCCTCCACCACATCTTCCCTCCCACCACACCATCTCCTCCTCCTCCTCAACCACCTTTCTTCCCACCTCCACCACCACCTCTCTCTTCCTCCTCCCTCCTCCTCCTCCCCTCCTCCACGCCTTTCACCTACCCCACCAACCTCACTTCTTCTCTTTGTCCCACTGCCTCATCTACATCTTAGTCGAACTGCCCTCAAATTTTCCTGACTTGAGATACTGTGTCCATCCTTTGCTTTAATGGAGGGAGGGAGGGAATGAGGAAGAGGGAGGGAGGAAGGAAAGGAGAGGGAAAGAGGGTGAGGGAGGGAGGGAGGGAGGGAGGGAGGGAGAGGAGGAAGGGAGAGTGGAGAGGAAGGAGGGAGGAGGAGAGAGGAGGAGGGAGGGAAGGGGAGGGGAAGGAAGTAGAAAGGGGAGAGTTGAAGGAAAGGGTGAAAGGGAAGGGAGGGCGAGGGAGTAAGGGGGGAGGAAGGGTAAGAGAGGAGGTAGGGGATGAGGGAGGGAGGGAAGGGAGGAGGGAAGGAAGAAGGGAGAGAGAGGAGAGAGAGAGATGAGAGAGAGAGAGAGAGAGAGAGAGAGAGAGAGAGAGAGAGAGAGAGAGAGAGAGAGAGAGAGAAGAGAGAGAGAGAGAGAGAGAGAGAGAGAGAGAGAGAGAGAGAGAGAGAGAGAGAGAGAGGGAGGAGAGGGGAGAGAGAGAGAGGAAGAGGGAGAGAGAGAGAGAGCGAGAGAGAGAGAGAGAGAGAGAGAGAGAGAGAGGAGAGAGAGAAGAGAGAAGAGAGAGAGAGAGAGAGAGAGAGACGAGAGGGAGGGGTGTGGGAAGGGGGTGGGGGTGGGGGAGTCAAAGCGGAGGGAGTCCAATACCAGAGCAAATATATAAAAGAGCGACATTAATTAATTCCGAAACTTTTAATTACAATAATTAAAACTAAATGAAAGAGTGACGAAACAGTAGTATGTTTTGGCTCCCCCTCCCTCACGCCCCCCTCCCTCATCTCGGTCGCCCTTTCACCCTTCCCCACCCAATCCCACTCACCTCTCCCCATTCCATTCCCCCCCCTCCCCTGCGTCCTACTCCCCCCTCCCCTTTCCCCATCCAACTCCCCTTCTCCCTACCCTCTCCCATCCCCCATCCCCCTCCCCCTCTCCCCCATCCCTCCCCATCCTCCCTCCCTCCCATCCCCCATCCCCCCATCCCCATCTTCCCCACCCACCCCCACCCCAGGCCAGCGTCTGCACCCTCGGCCCACCCACGCCGCTGCAGAGACTGACCGGGCCAAGTGCAAAGCGACAACGAAATATATAGCCTTAGCCCACGCTCCTACGACGCGGGGAGCCATCTAGCGACTGGGAGAACAACTAACACATTCACTTACCTCAGACGTATATCCATGCATGCGTGGTTGATACTTACAGAAATGCTTAAATACACAAATAAGTGGAAACGTATATGCACATAGACTCACAAGAACACATAAACATACGTAGATATGCACACACGTACATATACAGACACAGGTACACGTAGACAGACAGACAGTCATACAGACACACACATACACATAGACACGACACACACACATAGACACGATACACACACACACACACACACACACACACACACACACATACACATAGACACGAATACACACACACATAGACACGATTACACAACACACACACACGAGCACACACATACACACATACACATAGACACGAATAACACACACACATAGACACGATTAACACACACACACACACGTGCACACACACACACACGCACGCACGCACATACACACATCCATTTTACTGAAATTCTTCCTCTATGTATCTGTCTCTGTCTTTTAGTCATTAGTTTCGGTCTTTCTTGGTTCTCGTATTTCTCTTACTCTCTCTTCCTCATACACTCCTTCTTGATAAATTTCTCTCTTTCTTCCTTTCTTTCTCTCATATATCACTGTACACTTATATTTCTAACCCTTTTCACTCCCTCTCTGCCTCCCTCCCTCCTTTCCGTCTCCCTCTCCATTCCCTCTAAGTCATTGCTCTCTTTCTCCCCCCCCTCTCTCTCAATTCTCTCTCTCTCTCCTCCTTCCCTTTCTCTCATCTCTCTCTCCCTCCCTCTTTCTATCTCCTACTCTCTCTCTCTCTCCCTCTCCCATCCTCTTTCTATCTCCTATTCTCCCTGTCCCTCTCCCTTTCTCCCCTTCTCCTTCTCCCTCTCTCTCATCTCTCTCTCCCTCCCACTTTCTATCTCCTATTTCTCCCTGTCCCTGTCCCTCTCCTTTTCTCTCCCTTCTCCTTCTCCCTCTCTTTCATCTCTCTCTCCCTCCCACTTTCTATCTCCTATTCTCCCTGACCCTATCCCTTTCTCCCTTCTCCTTCTCCCTCTCCATCTCTCTCTCTCTCCTCTCTCCCCTCCCCTCCCTCTCCCTCTCTCATCTCTCTCCCTCCTCCCTCTTTCTATCTCCCATTCTCTCTGTCTCCCTCTCCCTCTCACATCACTGCACGCGTAATATTTTTGTCGATGATGAAACGTGCAATACACACCTTTTTATATCGACTTTATTTGCTACTCTCTTCATTAAACATGCCATCAAAACAGGCTTCGCTCGACCTTGGCGCTTCTGCGTGGCGTTGGTGGGAGGAAGGAGGAAGGAGGAAGAAGGAGGGGGGAGGGGGTGGTGGGGGGGAGAGGAGAGAAGGAGGAATAGGAGGAGGAGGAGGTGGGGAGGGAGGGAGGAGGAGGAGGAGGAGGAGGGAGGAGGGGGGGGGAAGGAGGAGGAGGAAGGAGAGGTGGGGGAAGGAGGAGAAAGGAGGAGGGGGAGGTGAAGGAGGAGTGGTGGGAAAGGAGGGATGGGGGAAGGAGGAGGAAGGAGGAGGTGGTGGGGGAAGGGGAAGGAGAAGGAGAAGGAGGAGGAGGAGGAGATAGGAGGAGGAGGAGAGGAGGGTGGGGGGGGAAGGGGGGGAAGGAGGAGGGTGGTGGGGAGGAGGAGGATAGGAAAGGAGGAGGAAGGAGGAAGAGGGGAGTGAGGAGGAGGTTTGGGGAAGGATGGTGGTGGGGGAAGGAGGTGGTGGGGGAAGGAAAGGAGAGGAGGTGGGAAGGAGGTGAGGGAGGAGGAAAGAGAGGGTGGTGGGGGAAGGAGGAGAGAAAGAAGGAGGAGNAGAAAGTGAGAGAGAGAGAGAGAGACGAGAGAGAGAGAGAGAGAAGAGAGAGAGAAGAGAGAGAGAAGAGAGAGAGGCAGAGAGAGAAGAGAGAGAGAGAGAGAGAGAGAGAGAGAGAGAGAGAAGAGAGAGAGAGAGAAGAGAGCGAAAGAGCGAACAACACAACACACAACAGAGGCAGAAGAGAGAACGAAAGACCGAGACGATGAAGACCGAGAGAGAGAGAGAGACCCCGTCAAAGCAAAAGGAAATGATAATAGGGTTATAAAGGCTCAGGATGATTGCCACGATGATGACGATGACGACAATGATGATGATGATGACTATGCTGAAAGTGACGCCGATGACGATGCTGCGGTGCGGTGACAATGGGGTCCGTGCGAGGGATACTATGGTTGGGATGGAGGGGGGAGGGGGAGGGGGAGGGGGGATGGGGAGGGGTTGGGGGTGGTGGTGGAAAGAGAGGGAGGGGGTAGGGAGAGGGAGAAGGGGGAGTGGGGAAGGGGGAGATCGAAAGGGGAGTGGGAGGGGGGAGTGTTGGGAGTGGGGTGGGGGAGGAGGGAAAGGGTCAGGGTTGGAAAAAGAGAATAGGGATGAAGGTACAGGGTGGGGTGGGGGGGAGGAGAAAGAGGGAATGGGGGGAGGGGGGGAGGCCTTGGCTATTGTCACTGGTCATCCAGACCGGAAGTGAAGTTCAGGGATATACTTTGGAACAAAAAAGACAAAAAAAAGAGGGAAAAAGGAGAGTAGAAAAAAAGAGAAAAATCATACACACAAATAATGACAAAAACGCAGGTTAATGTACTCCACTAACAGAACGGAAGGGAGGGAGAAAGAAAGAAAAAAAAAGAGAAGAAAAGAGGATGAGAAAGAGAAAGTGAGGAAAGGAAATGGAGAGGAAAGGGGAGAGGGAGGGAGGGAGGGGAGAGGAGGAGAGAGGGAGGAGAGAGAGGAGAGAGAGAGAGAGAGAGAGAGAGAGAGAGAGAGAGAGAGAGAGAGAGAGAGAGAGAGAGAGAGAGAGAGAGAGAGAGAGAGAGAGAGAGAGAGAAGAGAGAGAGAGAGAGAGAGAGAGAGAAGGAAATACAAAGAGAAACAGAATGAAAAAAAAAAAAGAATCCTAAAATACAGCCCCACCCCCCCAACGGTACTATTACCACAACACCATCAACAAACCACCAACCCTCACTACCACTCATATCACCATCACAACTACCCAACCAACCACCACACCACCACCACAACTACCTACACCACCACCACTACCCACCACACCACAACTACTCTACCCACACCAACACCACCCTAACACCCAACCCACCACCACCACCACCATTTGCACAAACTCTAAGACGACAACTTGCAACTCCCCTTCCCCCCCCTCCCCCAGCCCGCCATCACCCACGCAGACACGCTGTCAATAACATTACCGTGGGCGTCTCGAGAACAGGACGTGCATGCATAACATCCTTGAAGAACAAGCATTTAAATGACTCAAAACTCTATTTGTTCCTTTGAAGAACAAACTCAAAATGACTCAAAAATATCTGTTGTTTCTTGGAAGAACAACAAAAAATATAATCAAAAATATTTGCTGTTCCTTTGAAGAACAAACTCAAAATTACTCAAAGATATTTGTTGTTTCTTGGAAGAACAACTTAAAATTACTCAAAAAATATTTGTTCCTTTGAAGAACAAACTTTTTTAAAAATCTCATCTAAAAAAAAAAAAAAAATCTCATCTAAAAGTGTGTTTTAAATGGACATAGAATTGCTTCTGTTCATGTGCTTCCGGGGGCTGTTTCCAATGAGGATAATGAGGATAATGAGGATAATGAGGATATCTGGTAGATCTGAGGCGAGAGGAAGGGGGGGGGGGTGAATAAGCCATATAAATCACCCGGAAATCCATTGATGTTGATGTATACTTATGGGAGTGACTGGATAACTATCAGATTAACTGCACTGATCTATTAATTAGTATTACCATCACAGTTCTCATTATTATTACCTTATGTATTGTCATTATTATTACCACAAATATCATTATCATATACTATTATCATCACCATCACCATCACCATCACTACACCATCATCATCATCACCACACCATCACCACTATCATTCATCATCACCACCATCACCACCATCATCATCACCATCACACCACCACCATCACCACAACCACTATCATTAATCACCATCACCACCACCATCAACATCACCATCATCATCATCATCACCACCACCACCACCACCATCATCACCATTACCATTATCATTATTTTTTACAATCGCATTTATTTCTCCTATTTTCCCCGTCCCATCCCCCCTCCCCCTCTAGGACCGCAACTCAGTGCCGATAAAAAGTGAGTTTGATAACGATCTCAGCAACCACAATCAAATCATCAGTATTATCAAATTATGCATTTTTTTTAGGTCTCATTGACTGAAGTGATCGTTGGTTAAAAAAATAATAAATAAGTAAAAATAAATAAAAAGTAAAAAATAGATAGATAGATAGATAGATAGATAGATAGACAGATAGATATAGATAGATATAGATAGAGATAGATAGATAGATAGATAGATAGATAGATATAGATAGATAGATAGATATAATATAGATCAATAAATAATAAGAATAAAGGTAACTGAACTCCTTATAATATCAAAAAAAATATGGTCGTTTCGCAAAACTTGAAGATTACTTTAATCATTAATTTATCGATCAGTTAATGGTGATAATAACGATAACAACATTAAGAACAATAACAATATTATAATTTTTTTACCATTACTATTATTATTATTAATGTCATTGTGGTTGTTAGGATGTTGTTACAATAATCATCACCATCATTATTATTATCAACTATCACCATCCTCACCATTATAATTTCTAGCGTTATCATTACGCTTATCAATATCATTATTATTACAATCACTCATATCATCACCATTATAACTATTATCATCACCACCACCACCATCATTACTATTATCATCACCACCACCACCATCATTACTATTATCATCACCACCACCACCATCATTACTATCATCATCACCATCATTACTATCATCATCACCATCATTATCATCAGCATCAAGGCACCATCACCATCATTACATTATCATCACCATCACACCACCACCACACCATCACCACCACTATCATCACCACCACCATCACCATCATTACTATTACCATTTTATTACCTGTCATCACAGCTTCCTTGACATAAATGACAGCGGGAAGACAACATGTGAGAGGATATGTGACAGGACTACCAAGGCTTTGTGTCTGTACGCTTGAGACGAATGAAGGAAGAGAGAGAGAATGGAGAGGAAGGGAGGGAGAGGTGGAAGGGAGGGAGAGGGGAGGAAGGTTGGAGGAAGGAGGTAGAAGGGAGAGGAAGGTGGAAGGGAGAGGAAGGTGGAAGGGAGGGAAGGAGGGTAAGGAGGAAAGGAGGGGAGGAGGGAGGGAGGAAAGGGTGAAGGAGGGAAGGTGAAGGGGGGAAGGAGGGTAAGAGGAAAGGAGGGGAAGAGGGAGGATGAAAGGAGTGAAGAAGGAAGGAGGGAGGGGGAGAAGGAAAGAGGAGGAAGGGAGAAGAAAAAGAGAAGAGAGAAAGAGAGAGAAAAGACGAGAATAAAGAAACGAGGTAAACAACATTTACCCCCTTCTCCCCATCATCCTCCTCCTCCTCCTCCCTTCTCCCTCCTCACCCCCCTCCTCTCTCCTCTCCCTCCCTGTTTTTCCCATACTGTTCAAGAAAGCACTTTTGGAGCGTTTTTCTAGTCTTCCCGACCTGCACGTGTTTTCGGGGTTGGCGCGAATCACTTTCTTCTTTCCATTTTTCTCCTCTATCTCCTTTCTTTTTCTCTTTTACTCGTGCTCTCGCTCTTGATCTCGCTCTCTCGATCTTTCGGACTCTTTCTCTCTCGATCTTTCGGACTCTTTCTCTCTCTCTCTCTCTTTCTGTGTCTTTCTCGTCTTTTCTCTCTTATTCTCATTCACTCTCTCTCTCTCTCCCTGTCTCTGTCTCTCTCTTTCTCTCTCTCCCCCCCTCTCTCTGTCTCTCTCCTCTCTCCTCTCTCTCTTCTCTTCTCCCTCTCCTCCCTCTCTCTTTCTCCCCCTCTCCTCTCTCTCCTGTTCTCTTGAGCTTTCAATGTTACTTCTTAAAGACTTCTTTTTTTTTCCCCTTCTCTCTCTCCAGAGTCTTTGTTCACACATGTTTTATTCATACCCGCCGTCTATGCCTCCGCCGGCCTTCGTGTAGCATTGTCGTCGGATGGGGAGGTTCTTAGTGTCGCTTGCCTAATGCTTTCACTCTTCCCCTGACACGAGGAATGGGGAGAGGGGAGATGGGGAGGGGGGGAAGGGGGGTGAAGGGGAGGGAGGGAGGGGGAAGGGGGGAGGGAATTGGGGAGGGGGTGGGAGAGGGAGGGAGGAGGGAGGGAGGGAGGGAGGTGGGGGGGGGGGAAGGGTGGAGAGGGTCGGAGGGGGTGAGGGGGGAGGGAGGAAGGAGGGGAAGGAGGGAAGGAGGGAGGGAGGGAGGGAGGGAGGGAGGGGAGAGAGAGAGTAGAGAGAGAAGAGAGAGAGAGAGAGAGAGAAGAGAGGTAGAGAGAGAGAGAGGAAGAGGGAGGGAGGAGAGAGGAGAGAGAGAGAGAGGAGAGGACGGAGGAGAGAGAGAGAGAGAAGGAGAGAGAAAGAGGGAGGGAGGGAGGGGAGGAGGGGGGAGGGGGAGGAGAGTGGGGAGAGAGGGGAGAGGGGGGGGAGGGAGCGGGAGGAGAGCTAGGTGAGGGAGAAGGGGGAGGGGGGGGGGAGGGGGGGGAAGAAGAGAGAGAGGAAGCGCGCGATTTACGCGGGGGGAGGGGGGAGGGGGACTGTTCGTTCTTAAAGGTTCCCTTTTCCAGCCGCTGCCGTCTGTCGGGGTCACGACGTCTCGTCGGGATGCACGGTCGGTGTGTGACGTTGTGCCATGTCTATTATTATTTCTATCTATTGTGTATTTATTCATTATTATTATATAGTATTTTTTTTTTTCTTTTTTTTTTTTTTGGGGGGGGTTAGCGTCGGGGTTGGGGGATCGGGGGGAGGGGGAGGAGGGGGTATTCTTAAATGCATTTCTTACTATCCCGCAATGCTACTTCATGGCTCTGTCTTTTGTGTCTCACTCTGTTTGTCTTTCTCCCTTTCTCTCCCTTCTTTCCTTTCCCTCTCCCGCCTTCCTCCTCTTTCCTTTCCCTCTCTACCCTTCCCTTCCTTGCCCTCTGCCCCCCTTCCCTTCTTCTTTTTCTCCTCTCATCCCTTCCCCCTTCCCTCCCTCCTCTCTCCTGTCTCTCTCCTCCTCCCTCTTCTCTCTCCCTCTCTCCCCCCCTCTCTCTCCCTCCCTCCTCCCTCTCTCTCTCTCTCTCTCCTCTCTCCTCATCTCTCTCTCTCTCTCTCCCTCTCCCCTCTCCCTCCTCCTCGTTCCTCGTACCTTGCACACGGCATTGCAATGTATTTACTGATAATCCAAGAAGTGTCTTTGTGTCTCGGTCTGTCAATAAATAGCTCTTTCAGGGGAATCCCATTTCTGCATTGATTTGTTCCACCGTTCCTCTTGTTTACATTTAACTTTTCCCTCCTCCTTTTTTTTGTCTCTTGTTCTGGAGGGTAGTTGTTATTCCTCGCTTTGTGTTCCGTCTATTCCCCTCTCGGTTATTTATATATAGATATCTTTTTATATGTATGACTTTATTTTTTTATTATTTTTTTATTATTTTTTTATTTATCTTTTTTTTTGCTTTGACTTTTAACTTTTCTTTCTCATGTAGTTCTACGTTTTACAATGTTCACCCAAAGGCTCTTTAGTCTTTAGATCCTTCTCTCTCTCTCTCTCTATGTCTCTGTCTCTGTCTCTCTCTCTCTCTCTCTCTCGTTATGTCTGTGTTTCTTTCTCTCTATGTCTCTATCTCTTTCCCTCTCTCTCTATATATATATGTCTCTGTCTCTCTTTCTCTCTGTCTCTATCAATTTCTCTCTGTCTCTATCTCTATGTCTCTCTGTCTCTCTCTCTATGTCTCTGTCTCTTTCTCTCTATGTCTTTGTCTCTTTCTGTCTCTGCCTCTCTCTCTCGTCAGCTTTCCCCCCTCTATTTCCTGCTGCTCTAACTTCCTGGACAGAGGAACGGAACGGAACAGCTCCCCCCCCCTTCCTCATTCCTCAGTCCGGAACAGTGACCATCCCGTTGTTCATCGGATTTCCATTAATCCCGATGCAAGCGCGCCTCGCCTTTCTTTCGAATCTCTCTCCTCTCCTCTCCTCTCTTCGCTATCCTCTCCTCTCTCCTCTTCTCGCTTTCATCTTTTGTTATTTCGTCGTCGAATCTTCCCTGAAACTATCATTCCTATTTCAGGACCTTTCAAAATCTCGCCATTCCCGTTTCATTCCAGGCGATTCCCGTTCCTCTTGTTTATTTTGCATACATTTCCACCGGCGCTTTGTTCACCTACGACTCCCCGCCCCGCCATTTTTAACCCTTCGTTCACATCCATTTTCGACAAGCTGTTGCGCGTCCATTCACATACATTTCCCAACAAGCTGTCGTCAGCTTTCACTCACACATACATTTGCAGCATAATACACTCTCCCTCTGCCCGGCGATGACGTTCCTTCACATACATTTCCTGCGAAAAGAGAGAGTTAAAAAGAGAAAAAGGAAAACAAAACGCTCTTCGTTCCCATACATCTGCAGGCGGTTGACATTGTTTTGCAGTCGTTTCCATAAATATTTCTTTTTAATCGTATCTTCCCTTTAAGGCATGCTTCATGCTGTCCCCACGAATGCCTTAGGTGAGGTGCATACGAATTATAAATGGAATAAAATAATAATAATAATAATAATAATTTCTTGGAACATTTCTGGTTCCTGCAAAATTTTTCCTCATCACACCTGCGCGAGAAAAAAATTGCAAATTATGATACCTCTGACAAAGTGTACTTGATATATCAGACACTAAATAACATGTAACACA
>NW_020871725.1:45136-52636 GCF_003789085.1 Penaeus vannamei | reverse complement strand
AGGGAGGGGAGGGAGGGAGAGGGAGGGAGGGATGGGGAAGGAGAGGAGATGGAGGGAGGAGGGAATGGAGGATTGGACAAAGGGAGACGTTAAGATGGGTTAGGGAGGGGGGGGTTTAAGATGGGTTGGAGTGGGAGAGGGAGTGGGAGGGAAGGAGGGAGAGGGGAAGAAGAGAGGAGAAGGGGGAGGGAGAGAGGGAAAAGGGAATGGGTAGGGGGTTTAAAATGGAGTAAGGGAGAGAGAGAGAGGGGATTGGGAGGGAGAGGGAGAAAGGAAATAGTGCCACGGGAAGGGTGAGAGAAGAGGGAGAAATGACTAAAGGATGAGAGAGGAAAGGGGAGAGGGAGAGCGAGTAAGACTGGAAGTGTGAGAGAATGTGGGGGAGAGGGATAGGGGGCGATAGGGTACGAAAGAAAGGAAAAAGGGAAAAGGGAGAAGGAGAAAGGAGGGAAGAGGGAGAAAGAGAGAGGCGTGGGAATAGAGCCATAGCACTGGGAAGGCAAGGCGCAAGTAAGAGTAGAGGGGGGGGGGGGAGTGACGAGAGTAGATGGAGTCCAGAGAGAAAGGAGGGAGGGGGAGGAGGGCCGAAGGAGGGGGAGCGAGACTGGGAGGGGGTGAGGAGGGGAGGGGGAAAGAGGCAGCCAGAGGGGAGACAGGAGGGGAGGAGGGGGAGGGGAGCCAGCGAGAAGAGAGAGAGAGGGGAGGGAGTCAGTACGAAGGGGAAGTGAGGGGGGTGAGAGTGGGGGAGGGAGGGGGAGGGGTGTCTGTGGCTGGCTGTGTGGGGGGGGGGGGTTAAAGACACCTTCTCATACGTCAAGTCGAGAGAGCCAAATGTGGGGAATGTAGAGAGAGACTGTCATGCGTGTTCTTTCTCCTTCTCTTTCTCTTCCTCTTTTTCCTCTTCTTTCTCCTTCTCTTTTTCTTCTTCTCTTTCTCTTCCTCTTTTTCTTCTCTTTCTCTTCTTCTTTTTAATCTTCTTTCCCCTTCTCTTTCTCTCTCTCTTTCTCCTTCTCTTTTTCCTCTTCTTTCTCCTTCTCTTTTTCTTATTCTTTCTCCTTCTCTTTTCCTCTTCTTTTTCCTTCTCTTTTCTCTTTCTCCGTTCTTTCTCTCTTTTTCTCCTTCACATTCTCCTTCTCGTTCTCCTTCTCTTTTTCCTCTTCTTTCTCCTTCTCTTTTTCCTCTTCTTTTTCCTTCTCTTTATCTTTATCTTCATCTTTCTTTTTCGCCTTCTCTTTCTCCTCTTCTTTCTCTTTTAACCGAGAATTAAAGGCGAAAGGAAGACCAATAAAGAGAGAAGGAGGAGAAGGGAGAAGAGGAGGAGGAGGAGGAGAAAGAAGAGAAAAAGAAGGAGGAGGAGGATTGAAGGAGGAGAAGAAGGAAAAGGAGGAGGAAGAGGAGAAAAAGGAGGAGGAGGAGTGAAGGAAGAGAAGAAGGAGAAGGAGGAGGAGTGAAGGAGGAGAAGAAGGAGAAGGAGGAGGATTTGGGAGAAGGAGTGGAGGAGAGAAAGAAATGAGAAGGATGGAAGGAGGAGGGGAAGGAGTGGAGGAGAAGAAAGAGAATGAGAAGGACTGGATGAGTGGGACGAGGAGGGGAAGGAGTGGAGGAGAAGAAAGAGAATGAGAAGGACTGGATGAGTGGGAAGGAGGGAAGGAGTGGAAAGAGATCGAGAAGGAGAGGAGAGAGAGAATGAGAAGGACTGGGAGTGACGAGGAGGGAAGGAGTGGAGGAGAAGAAAGAGAATGAGAGAAGTGGACGAGGAGAGGGAGAAGGAGTGGAGGAGACGAAAGAGAATGAGAAGGACTGGATGAGTGGGAGGAGGAGGGGAAGGAGGAAGCGGCAGGAAGGAAGTGTCGAGATGAGGAAATCTCCGACGGAAAGCGAAGGGGATGAAAAGGTCAAAAAAGGGTCACAAACAAAGGCATAATTCACATACATATATAAATGTGCGTGTGTGTGCGTGCATGTGTGTGTGTGTGTGTGCGTCTGTGTGTGTGTGTGTGTGTGTGTGTGTGTGTGTGTGTGTGTGAGTGTGTGTGTGTGTGTGTGCGTGTGTGTGTGTGTGTGTTGTGTGTGTGTGTGTTTGTGGTGTGTGTGGTGTGTGCGTGTGTGTGTGTGTGTGTGTGTGTGGTGTGTGTGTGTGTGTGTGTGTGTGTGTGTGTGTGTGTGTGGTGTTGTGTGTTGTGTGTGCGTGCAGGTATCATACAATACACCTTATACACATATACATCTATGCGTGTACACATTCCCTTCGTCATTATCATCTCCATCCTCATCCTCCTCCTCCCCCCCCCCCATCCATCCTCCCACCTGCCCCCCCTCACCACACATGTATCTACACCCCCTCCCCCCCTTCCCCTCCCCGCCCATCATTACCAATGCCAGAGAGATCAATATCCCGTGTCACGACACGCGCCCCATACTATCGCTAAACCATTAACCATTATCCAGTCCCGTCACCCATTATTGACACGTCCCATGCCCCCCCCCCCCCATCCTCCCATTCCTCACCATCAAGTATAGTGTCATCGCGTCACTGTCACTATACGACACCGCGCAGATCCCGCCCATTCACCATCCATTTGCGTCTTTCGTTATAACGCCCCCAGCTGGCCGGCCGTCGCTGCGGGTTTACGTTTGTCATAAACTTTCATAGGTTGTTGGAGGCTGTTTGTGCGCGCGCGCGTGTTTGTGTTTGGAATTTGGAATTTGTTTCGAGGTGTTTTTTTTGGGGGGGGGGTCGGAATTTTTTTTTGGGGGGCGGAAGTGGATTTCGTTCTTTCTGTTTGCTTTCATTTATCTTTCTTTTGTTTTCCGTCTCTTTGTTTACCTTTTTTTTGTCTGTCTGTCTGTATGTTCTTGTTATCCATATATTCATCTCTATTTATCTATCCATCCTTCCATCCATCCGTCTATCCATCCATCTATCTATCTACCTATCTGTGTATCTATCTATCCATCCATCCATCCATCCATCGATCTATCTGCCTATCTGTCTATCTATCCATCCATCCATCCATCTATCTATCTATCTACCCATCCATCTATCCCTCTCCACATCTGCCCTCTCCTCCTATCCCTTCCATCCACCTTTCCATTCGCTCCCTCTCTTCTTTCCTCCGACATCTAGCCATTAAGTCACTCAATATATTTTATTTTCCTTTATCTTTTTCTTTCTTTTTTTTTTCTTTTTTTTTTTGAGGGGAAAAGGTGTTGATGGCGGTCACTCAGCCATATTGCAATGTCATTCATGTGCAAGAAAGAAATTGCACTCCCGGGCTACCTTTCACTCTCTTTTTCCCACAGTTCTGGAGGGCTAAACGTCAAGCTACAAGTCTATTATAAAAGTCTAATAAAAACAATAAATGTTTTAGCCGAAAAGAAATATATTCGGTTTCAATTGATACTCTGTTTCCTGAAGGATGTATAAACATATCCAGTAGACATTTCTAGCAACACCTTACAACAACAGCTTCTGCAATTCGCACATCACAATAGCTTCTACAATTCGCACATCACAATAGCTTCTACAATTCGCACATGACAATAGCTTCTACAGTTCGCACATCGGAACAACAGCTCTTGCAATTCGCACTCCCCAACAACAAGCCATTAACACGCCTGAAGCTGAGCGAAGCATCTGTTATTCGAGTCCCGAGCAAAACAGCGATGAAAGCAGTCTAGTTATCCTTTAACAATCATGTCAATAGATCATTCACTCACGGTTGACCTGTTAGAGAAACAGAAAACAGCCAGGAACGAGTTTGGAATTGCCTATCTGGCGACGGGACGCGTTCAACAACATCCATAAACAAAGGACCGTTCATTCTCGACGCAGATGGACAGAAGTTCGAATCAAGTGAAGCGTTTCGGTTTTGCGTTTCACGGAGAGGAGTTCTTGGAGCTTTTGAGGTCGAAACGGGAGCTTTTGGCTTCGATTTTGGCTTTTTTCCTTTTCTCTTTCTCTTTCTCTTTCTCTTTTTCTTTCTCTTTCTCTTTCTCTTTCTCTTTCTCTTTCTCTTTCTCTCTCTCTCTCTCTCTCTCTCTCTCTCTCTCTCTCCTCTCTGCCTGTCTCTCTTCTTTGTCTGTCGTCTCTCTCTCTCTCTACTTTGCTTTTCCTTTCTCTTTCTCACGCTCTGTCTCTCTCTCTCTCTCTCTCTCTCTCTCTCTCTCTCTCTCTCTCTCTCTCTCTCTCTCTCTCTCTCTCTCTCTCTCTCTCTCTCTCTCTGCCTGTCTCTCTCTCTCACTACTTTGGCTTTTCCTTTCTCTTTCTCACGCTCTCTCTGTTTGTTTGTCTGTCTCTCTCTCTCTACTTTGGCCTGCTCTCTTCTCTCTCTTCTCTCTCTCTCTCTCTCTCTCTCTCTCTCTCTCTCTCTCTCTCTCTCTCTCTCTCTCTCTCTCTCTCTCTCTCTCACTCTCTCTCCTCTCTCTCTCTCCTCTCTCTCCTCTCTCTCTCTCTCTTCTCTCTCTCTCTCTCTCTCGTTGGCTCTTCTTTCTCTCTTTACTTTGGCTCTTCCTCTCTCTCTCTCTCTTCTCTCTCTCTCTCTCTCTCTCTTCTCTCTCTCTCTCTCTCTCTCTCTCTCTCTCTCTCTCTCTCTCTCTCTTCCTCTCTCGCTCCCTCCCTCCCCCCCCCTCCTCTCTCTCTCTCTCTCTTCTCTTCTCTCTCTCTTCTCTCTCTCTCTCTCTCTCCTCTCTCTTCTCTCATCTCTCTCTCTCTCCTCTCTCTCCCGTTCCGCATCCTGCCTTGCCCCATCCTCCTTCCCCCTACAGCTGCCAACCCCTTCGGAAAAGAGCTTATATATGGCGGTTTTCCATGAATATTTTAAAGTTACCTTCGACTCGCGACTCGTGAGAGGTTACGGGGATCTGAGGGGAAGGAAGGTCGGGTAGATCTGAGGGGAAGGAAGGTCGGGTTTAAAAGGTTTCCTATTATTTCATTCGGGAAACTCCTCTCTCTCTGTCTTGATTGTCTTTCTTATTTCTTAGCTCTTTTTCTCTCTTTGTCTTGATTGTCCTTCTTATTTCTTAGCTCTTTTTCTCTCTTTGTCTTGATTGTCCTTCTTATTTCTTAGCTCTTTTTCTCTCTTTGTCTTGATTATCCCTTGATTGTCCTTCTTATTTCTTAGCTCTTTTTCTCTCTTTTGTCTTGATTATCCCTCTTATTTCTTATTTCTTTTTCTCTCTTTGTCTTGATTATCCTTGATTATTCCTTCTTATTTCTTAGCTCTTTTTCTTCTCTTTGTTGATTATCCTTCTTTCCTTCTATTTTCTTAGCTCTTTTTCTCTCTTTGTCTTGATTATCCTTTATTTCTTAGCTTGCTCTTTTTTCTCTCTTTGATTATCCCTTGATTATCCTTCTTATTTCTTAGCTCTTTTTCTCTCTTTGTCTTGATTATCCTTCTTATTTCTTAGCTCTTTTTCTCTCTTTGTCTTGACTTTATCCTTGATTATCCTTCTTATTTCTTAGCTCTTTTTCTCTCTTTGTCTTGATTATCCTTATTTTCCTTTATTTCTTAGCTCTTTTCTCTCTTTGTCTTGATTATCCCTTGATTGTTTATTATCTCTTTGTCTTTGATTATCCTTCTTATTTCTTAGCTCTTTTTCTCTCTTTGTCTTGATTATCCTTGATTAGCTTATTTCTTATCTTTTTCTCTCTTTGTCTTGTCTTGATTATCTCTCTTTTTCTTCCCTTGATTATCCTTCTTATTTCTTAGCTCTTTTTCTCTCTTGTCTTGATTATTCCTTCTTATTCTCTTTTTCTCTCTTTTCTTGTCTTGATTATCCCTTGATTACCTTCTTATTTCTTAGTGAGAGCTTGAGATTCTAGAAGCTTTTTTTTTTTTTCTTCGGGAATTGAATACTAAGAGCAAATAGGGGGAATGAGGACGAATGATAAAGAGAAGACACAAGCAAGAGAGGAGAGACTTTTACAAAGATAAAGAAGATATGAAACAAAAAATTACGATGATAATAACAAAGAAAAAGGAAAGACATAAATACTTACAAACAAAATAAAGCGAAAGTCATTCCACTTCGGCCGCCCCTTCGATCAAGGGGAGGGGGGGGGGGGGGGGAGGGGGAGGAGGAGGACAAATCACATCACGTGACACAAGGAGGCCTTCGTTTACTCCGAACCTCTCTCCTCTTCCCCTCTCCTCCCCCTCTCGATTATCTCTCCCTCTTTTTCCTTCTTCCTCCTCTTTTCCCTTCCTTAGCCCTTCCTCTCTCTCTCTCTCTCTCTCTCTCTCTTTTTCCTGTCGTTTATGTAACCTTTTTCTAACCCCATATTTTCCCTCATCTCTCCTTCCTTGCCCTTTACCCTTTCCCTCCCTTTATCTATCCTTTCCTCACCCCTCCCCCGCTTCCCTCCCTCAACCCCCTCTTCTCCCTGCTCTCTCTCCATAAACCCTCACGTTCTCTCCCTCACCCCCTCTCCTTCCCCCTCCCCCCTCTCCTCTCACCCCTCACCCCCCCATACCCCTCAAGCTCCCACCCCCCCTCACCCCTTTCCTGTATCCCCTCCCCTACACCCCCTTACCCCCAAACCCTCACCCCCCATACCTCCTCCCTCCCCTTCAACCCTCACCCCTCATACCCTATTCCCTCCCCCCTCCCTCCCCACCCCCTCTCACCCCTTTCCTGTATCTCCTTCCCCTTCCCCCCCTCCCTTCACCCTCTCACCCCTCACCCCTCCCCTTCCCCCCTCCCCCCTTCCTCCCCATTCCTCCCCTCCCCTCCCTTCCCCTCACCCTTCCCCCTTCCCCTTCCTCCCCCCTCCCTTCCTTCCCTCCCTCCCCTTCCCCCCTTCCCCTCCCCCTCCTTCCCCCCTTCTCCCCCTATCCCTCTCCCCTCTCCCCATCCCCTCATACCCCCTTCCCCCACCCCCTTCCCCCCCCCCACCCCTCCCCTCACAGCATCCCGCGGCAAAACGAGATGGAAAACAACATCCCGCAAGAGACGAAATCTATAGGATCCTCGCGACCGCCGCTTCCGAGATGACTCCGGCCGGGAATCGGATGCGCTTCAGTGCCGCTCGGTTCGCGGTCCAATCCCACTCGTCTCGCTGATCTCGCCGCTGCTCCTCTCGCTTTCCTTCGTTCTTCTCCTTTGTTATTTTTTTTTTTTTTTTCTGATCTCGCTGCTCCTCTCGCTTTCCTTCGTTTCTCTCTATTTGTATTTGTATTTTTTTTCTTCTTTCTCATCTCTTTCTTTCTCTCTCTGCCTCTTCTCTTTCTCTGTTTTTTTTTCTGTGTTTCTGTTTGTATTTCGCTTTTCTCTCTTTCTCTCTGTTGTTTCTGTCTGTTTTTTCTTTCTTTCTCTCTGTTTTCCTTTCTGTTTTATATTTCTCTCTTTCTCTGTCTCTCTTTCTCTGTCTTTCTATCTGTTTGTATGTCTGACGCCCTTTCTTCCTGTCTAATTCTTTATCTTTCCGTCTTTCTTTTTTCGCTTTCTCTCTCTCTCTCTCTCTCTCTCTCTCTCTCTCTCTCTCTCTCTCTCTCTCTC
>NW_020871725.1:32636-40136 GCF_003789085.1 Penaeus vannamei | reverse complement strand
AGAGGGGGAGAGGGGTCGGGGAGGAGAGGGAGAGGGAGCGGGGAGGGGAGAGGGGGAGAGGGGGAGAGGGGGGCGGGGAGGGCAGCAAATCCTCTGTCTTCGGGTTATGTGTGATGGCGTCTCGAGGCGTCGGCAGAGGGCTTGAGTTCCTTCAGTCCCCGCCACGGGAGGTGGGGAGGGGTGGGGGTTGGGGGTCGAGGGGAGGGGGGAGAAAGGGGGGGGAGGGGTGCGGGGGATGAAGGCGGGATGGGGTGGGGGGATGAAGAGGGGATGGGTGGGGGATGAAGGTGGGATGGGTGGGAGAGGTGGGGTGGGTGGGGAGAAGGGGGAGGGATAAGTTGGAGGGATGAAGGGGGATGGGTGTGGGGTGGAAGGGAGGGATGAGGGAAGGGTGAAGGGGTGAGTGAGTGGGAGGAAGTGTGAAAGGGTGGGGGGGGAGGGAGGAGCAGAGTATAAGGTAAGAAGGGTGTTGGCGGCGGGGGGGGGGGGGGGTAATGTGGCGGCAGGGAGAGGGGAGTTTGTATGCATGTAAGTCGTCCGTGTTTACATGTGCGTATTTGTGTACGGGTATTTGTTTGTATGTAGCCAGTATGTATGTATTCATGTGTGTGTTTATGTGTGCGTCTGTGCGTGTGTGTCTGTCTGTGCGTGTGTGTGTCTATGTTTTGTCTGCGTTTATGAGTGTGTGTGTATGCTTGAATATATTACATGAATACATACATATGCATAGAATACTGGACGCACGCAAAATTGAACTTTAGTGTACAGCATATATCATGACTACACACTATACCTATCTATCCATCTCTGTTTCAACAAATCTCTGAATCTATGGCACAAAAACGCCCTATAAATCTCCACCCTATTTGCAATTCGTCTATAAATCATGTTGCCATTCTTGCAATCTCGATCATTTATTCATTTATCCTCTTTTTTTTCGTAATTCCTCGCTTTTCGTTGTCATTTTTGGCTTCCACTGTTCGAGAGTCGCCGTTCCCTGGGTTCCCGCGCTCGCTTTTGTTTTTGTAACGGTTGCGAGTGCGATCCAGTTCCATTCCCGGCGGACTAAGCAACTTTGTGCGACCCGATCCTCCTCTCGCGACGCTCTTTTGTTTTTGTTTTTTTTATACTCCGGTTTCTTCCGCGACCGAATGTTGTTGTTTTTATTTTTTCTATTCATTTTTTTTTTCTAGCTTCTCAGCTGATTTACATGAGATTCTTTTATATTATTATCATTACTATCATCACTGTTTATGGCATTGTTATCTTTATCGTCTTTATTATGATCATAATTATTGTAATTATTATTATTATCGTCCTTTATGTCCTTTGATGGCATCACCTCGCTCCCACTGGCAAGGTAAGGTCATTATCTCGATAAATTATCCAATCTCTTAGGCTTTGATCTTTTTAATGGGATCTGATCAGCTTTGGCCACGTGTGTTTTTGCTCGAATGTGTCGATTCAATCTTATGTGTCACTGATCATTTATACAAGTCTCACCCTCTCCCCCCCCCCCTCCCCTCCCCTCCCTCCCATTCCCCCTCACTCCCCTATTATTTGTCTTCTTTATTGAGATTTATTCTTCCCATTCTTCCTCGTTTTTTTTCTTTTCTTTTCTTTTCTTTTTCGTTTTTTTTCGTTCCCGTTCGGATAATGTGTTACCAAAGATCAGCGTTTCTATATGTGCTGGGCGAGTGTGTTTTAAGCGTTCTTTTTATCTTTTCTTCTTTTCTTCTCTTCTCTTCTTCTTCTCTTCTTCTTCTTCTCTTCTTCTTCTTTCTTCTCTTCTTCTTCTTCTTCTTCTTTCTTCTTCTTCTTCTTCTTCTTCTTTTTCTTCTTCTTCTTCTTCTTCTTCTTCTTCTTCTTCTTCTTCTTCTTCTTCTTCTTCTTCTTCTTCTTCTTCTTCTTCTTCTTCTTCTTCTTCTTCTTCTTCTTCTTCTTCTTCTTCTTCTTCTTCTTCTTCTTCTTCTTCTTCTTCCTTCCTTCTTCTTCTTCTTCTTACGTTTATGTCATCGTCGTTTTGTTATTGTTGTTGATTGACTATTGTTTCTGAGTGTAATTTAAAGGATACAGTACAAATTATTTGTGTATGTGAATCACTTTGTTTGTTTGTTTGTTTGTTTTTGTTTTTTGTTATTGTTTATGACTTTGTCGTTTTATTGTCATTGTTGTTGATGGTGATATCATTACTTCTGATGTTTGATCTCTTTTTCCTCAAAATTTAAATATCTATACTAAGCTTTTTTCTAATATCTATCCATTCAAAATTGAAAAGATACTTAAAAAAATATCATATAACAAAAAAACAAAACAACTAAAGAACAGAAACACGAAAACCGACAAAAGAAGACAGGAGGAATAGAAAAGGCATTTGAAAGAACAAGAAACACGAAAACCAACAAGAAGAAGACAGGAGGAATAAAGAAAAGGCATTTGATAAAGAACAAGAAACACGAAAAAACAAAAGAAACACGAAAACCAACAAGAAGAAGACAGGAGGAATAAAGAAAAGGCATTTGATAAAGAACAAGAAACACGAAAACCAACAAGAAAAAGACAGGAGAAAAGAAAAGGCATTTGATAAAGAACAAGAAACACGAAAAAAACAAAAAAACACGAAAAACCAACAAGAAAAAGACAGGAGGAATAAAGAAAAGGCATTTGATAAAGAACAAGAAACACGAAAACAACAGAAAAGACAGGAGGAATAAAGAAAGGCATTTGATAAAGAACAGAAACACGAAAAAAACAAGAAACACGAAAACCAACAAGAAAAAGACAGGAGGAATAAAGAAAAGGCATTTGATAAAGAACAAGAAACACGAAAAAACAAAAAAGACAGGAGGAATAAAGAAAAGGCATTTGATAAAGAACAAGAAACACGAAAACCAACAAGAAGAAGACAGGAGGAATAAAGAAAAGGCATTTGATAAAGAACAAGAAACACGAAAAACAAAAGAAAAAAAAACCAAACAAGGAAAAAGACAGAGAAAAGAAAAGGCATTTGATAAAGAACAAGAAACACGAAAACCAACAAGAAAAAGACAGGAGGAATAAAGAAAAGGCATTTGATAAAGAACAAGAAACACGAAAAAAAACCAACAAGAAAAAGACAGGAGGAATAAAGAAAAGGCATTTGATAAAGAACAAGAAACACGAAAAAACAAAAGAAACACGAAAACCAACAAGAAGAAGACAGGAGGAATAAAGAAAAGGCATTTGATAAAGAACAAGAAACGCGAAAAACCAACAAGAAAAGGCAGGAGAATAAAAAAAAGGCATTCGACAAAGAACAAGAAACACGAAAACCAAAAGAAACACGAAAACCAACCAAGGAAAAAAAAGACAAGGAGGAAAAAAAAAAAGAAAAAGGCATTTGATAAAGAACAAGAAACACGAAAAACCAACAAGAAAAAGACAGGAGGATTAAAGAAAAGAAAAAGGCCTTGACAAAGAACAAGAACACGAAAAACCAACCAGAAAAAAGAAAGGAGAATAAAGAAAAGAGACACAGTCACAAGTTAGGCTTCCTGAGCACTGCAGTTGTACACGTCGCTTATGGTAATGTAATACAGTAAGTACAGGTCCTACGGGGTGTACATACTAAAGGAATTCCATACGTCTTCTTCCTCCTCCTTAGATCTACATTCCACCTCCTGTAGGATGAATGACGGTTCTCTCTCCCTTCTCTTATTATTATTATTATTTCTCATTCTTTTCTTTTTTTTATATTTCCTCTTTCTCTTCTTCTTCTTCGCCTCTTCTCTTTCTTCTTCTTCTTCTCTATATCTTCGAGAGGAGAGAGAGAGAGAGAGAGAGAGAGAGGAGAGAGAGAGATAGAGAGAGAGAGAGAGAGAGAGAGAAGAAGAGGAGAGAGAGAGAGAGAGAAGAAGAAAGAAAGAGAGAGAGAGAGAGAAAGAAAGAAAAGAAAAGAAGAAAGAGAGAGAGAGAAAACAGACAGACAGACCGATAGATAAATATAGAAATATTTGATACAGACATATTTATGGTTGCGTGTGCTTGCGCGTGTGTGCATGTACCGTATGTGACTCTCTATCCATTTTCTTTCCTATATTCCAATCTCCCTGTTTCTCCCTCTCCCTCCCTTGCTCCCTATCACGCACTGTAATGCAATGTATTTCAACTGGTAACACTCTCCCCTCTCTCCCTCTCCCTCCCCCTTATCCCCTTCTCCCCATCTCTCTCTCACTCTCCATCCTTATACCTTCATGTGACCTCTCTTCCTCTTCACCCCTCTCCTCTCCCGTCTCCCTCTCCCTCTCCCCTCTCCCCTCTCTCTCCTTTCCCCCTCTCCCTCCCCCTTTATCCCCCTTCCCCTCTCTTCCTCTTCACCCCCTCTCCCTCTCCCCTCTCCCCTCTCCTCTCTCTCCCTCTTCCCCTCCTCCCCTCTCCCCCCCTTTATCCCCTTCTCCCCACCTCTCTCCTCTCACCCCTCTCCCCTCTCCCTCTCCCCTCTTCCCCTCCCCCCCTCTCCTTCTCCCTCTCCCTCTCGCCTCTCCCCTTCTCCTTCTCCCCTCCTCCCCTTAATTCTCTCCTCTTCCCTCTCGCCTCTTCTCATCTCTCCTCCGCTCCCCAAAACACAAATGGAAGGCAAGTTCCCTGTTCCCTTTCCTGTCCATATTCTCCCATCCTCACCCTCCTGTCTCCCTTTCCTGTCTCCTCCTCTACTCTTCTCCTCTCTCTCCTCTATCTTTATATCCTACTCTCACCTTTCTCTCTCTCTGTCTTTCTATCATTTATATCTCTTATCTCCTCCTCTCTGTTTCTCTCTCTCTCTCTCTCTCTATCTATCAATCTATCTTTATCCTCTCCTCTCTTGTCTCTCTCTCTCTGTCTCTATCTTATTTTCTCTCCTCTCTGTTCTCTCTCTCTCTCTGTCTCTATCTTTATTTCTCTCCTCTCTGTCTTCTCTCTCTTCTGTCCCCTCTATCTATTATATATCTTCCTTCTCTCTGTTTCTCTCCTCTCTCTCCCTTGTCTCTATCTTTATCCTCTCTCTCTCTCTTCTCTCTCTCTCTCTCCTCTCTCTGTCTCTCTCTCTCTTCCTCTCTCTCTCTCTCTCTCTCTCTCTCTTCTCTCTCTCTCATCTATCTATCTATCTATCTATCTATCTATCTTTATATCTCTCTTCTCTCAGTCTCTCTCTCTCCCTGTCTCTATCTATAATCTCTCTCTCTCTTCTCTCTCTCTTCTCTTCTCTCTCTCTCTCAATCTCTCTCTTTCTCTCTCTCTCTCATCTCTCTCTCTCTCTCTCTCTTTCTTCTCTCTCTCTCTCTCTCTCTCTCTCTCTTCTTTTAACACCCATTTTCACCAAATTTCTCTCCCTTCCTCAACACTTTCATCAAGATTTCCCTCTTTCCTTTCTTTGTTATGAAAATCAATATAATCAAAGTTCGCACCATTTTCAAAATTACTAGTAATTGGCAACACTCCTTGATTATTCCGATTCTACACATCAAATTTTCTAATTTTTCCTTTCATTTTTCGTTATTGCTTTCCTGTCTTTCATCATTTTTGTTTTTTTTTCTCTTCCCGAAAGTACCCGAAAAATTTCCCTTCTTTTTTCCCTTCAGTTTACCTAGGAATCTTGGACTTTCCTGTGTCTTTTGGGGAAAAGAGGGGAGGGGAGGAGAAGAGAGGAGGAGAGGGGAGAGTGGGGGGAAAGAAAGAGGAGTGGGAAGCAGTGAGGAGGAGAGGAGAGTGGAGAAAAAGAGGGGGAGACGGGAAAGGTAAAGAAAGGGGGGGAGAAAGGGTAGGAGAAGGGGGAGAAATGCAATGAGAAAAGGACTGGAGATTGGATAGGAAGAAAGGAGAGGGAGAGAAGGAGATGGAGAAGAGAGGGAAAAGGAAAGGGGGGAGAAGAAGGTGAGAGTAGGTTAGGGGGAGGGGACATGGGAAGGAAGGGGAGGTAAAGGACGTGGGGGAGAAGAGAGAGAGGAGAGTAGGGGAGGGAGAAGAGAGGCGGAGGTTGGGGAGAGGGCCGAGGGGGTGTGGTGGGGGGGGTTGGGCGAGTAGTGTCTTGATTCAATTTACCGGCAGACGGAAGAAGGGCGCCGGAAGTGGTAGGATGGAGGGAAGGAGGAGGAAGGGGGAGGAGGGATGTGGGTAGGAAGAGGAGGGAGGGAGGAAGTGTTAGGGTGGAGGAGGAGAGGAGGGGGAGGAGGAAGTGGGTAGGTGGAGGAAGAGGAGGAGGGGGAGGGTGAGGAGGATTGGGTAGGGGTGGAGGAAGAGGAGGAGGAGGGAGGGGAGGAGGATGTGGGTAGGAAAGAGGAGGGGAGGGAGGAAGTGTGTAGGGTGGAGGGAGGAGGGAGGGGGAGGAAGAGGAAGTGTGGGTAGGATGGAGGAAGAGGAGGAGGCGGGAGGGAGGTGGAGCGAGGATGTGGTAGGTAGGAAGTGTGTAGGGTGGAGGGAGGAGGGGAGGAGGAGGAGGGGGGAGGGGGAGGAGGATGTGGGTAGGAAAGAGAGAGGGGAGGAGGAAGGTGTGGGGGAGGAGAGGGGAGGGGGAGGAGGAAGTGGGTAGGATGGAGAGGAAGGAGGATGTGGGTAGGAAGAGGAGGGGGAGGAGGGAAGTGTGTAGGGTGGAGGAGGAGGGGAGGGGGAGGAGGATGTGGTTAGGAAAGAGGAAGAGGGGGAGGGGGGTAGGAGGAAGTGGGTAGGATGGAGGAGGGGGAGGAGGACAGGAGGAAGAAAGGAAGAGGAGGAGGAGGGAGATGTGAGTACGAGACAGAAGGAAGAGGAGAAGAGGAGCAGGGAGACGAAAGGGGGGGAGAAGGAAGAGAAGGAGGGAGAACAGGGTACGGAAGAGGATGAGGAGGAGATAAAGGAGGAAGTGGAGGACGTACGAGAAAGGAGAAAGTGAAGAAGAGAAGAAGTAGCGAAGAAGATGGAGAAGGGGACGAAAAGAGGAGTAGGGAGAAATACAGAAAGGAAAGATGAAAGAGAAAAAGAGAAGAAAGATGAGGGAGGTGGAAGGGGAGGCGAAAAGAGGAGAAGGAGGAAAAAGAAGAGTAGAAAGTAAAGAAGACGAAGGGACAACAAGATGGAAGAAGGGATGGAGATAGAGGAAAGGAAATAGCAGAAAAGAAAGGAGGGAGAGAGAAGGGTAAGGGAGGAAGAGTTTAAGGTAGAGAGAGGGGGAGAGGCAGGAAGGAGGGCGTGGAGGAGGGGGAGGGGAGAGTGTAGAAGGAAGAGGGAAGAGAGAAGTAGGGGAGAGGGGCATAGAGAGGAGGAGAGAGAAGGGTAGAAGGCCGGGGAGGGGCGTTAAGTAGGAGGGAAAGGAGATGAGTAGGGGTAGGTAAGAGGAGGAGAGAGGGAGGAGAGGCGTTAGAGAGGAAGGAGAAGAGGAGGCGGGGAGAGGGCGGTGGAGAGGGAGGATTAGAGTTGGGTTAGGATTATTGGGGAGGAAATTTTGCTGGCTTTTTCCATGCTGTGGGCGTGGTGAGTGGCGTGGGGGGCGTTTTTTGTTGTACGGCGTGG
>NW_020871725.1:22197-29697 GCF_003789085.1 Penaeus vannamei | reverse complement strand
ATATGTCCACACCGGTAATGTTGGCAGGTGGTGGCAGACGCATGGTACCCCCAATGGCAGGGAGGATGTGTATAAATAAAGGAAAAAAAATCTTTATCGATGAGCGGGGGAGGGAGGTGGCAGGGAGGATGTGTATAAAGGAAGGAAAAAAAATCTTTATCGATGAACAGGGGAGGGAGGTGGCAGGGAGGATGTGTATAAAGGAAGGAAAAAAATCTTTATATCGATGTGCAGGGGAGGGAGATGGCAGGGAGGATGTGTATAAAGAAAGAAAAAAAACCTTTATCGATGAGCAGGGGAGGGAGGTGGCAGGGAGG
Organism: Penaeus vannamei; assembly: GCF_003789085.1. NCBI lineage: Eukaryota > Metazoa > Arthropoda > Malacostraca > Decapoda > Penaeidae > Penaeus > Penaeus vannamei. The sequence continues at coordinate 29,380 of NW_020871725.1, read as the reverse complement.
ATGTGTATAAAGAAAGGAAAAAAATCTTTATCGATGAGCAGGGGAGGGAGGTGGCAGGGAGGATGCGTATAAAGAAAGGGAAAATAAATCTTTATCGATGAGCAGGGGAGGGAGGTGGCAGGGAGGATGTGTATAAAGAAAGAAAAAAAATCCTTATCGATGAACAGGGAGGATGTGTATAAAGAAAGGAAAAAAATCTTTATCGATGAGCAGGGGAGGGAGGTGGCAGGGAGGATGTGTATAAAGGAAGGAACAAAATCTTTAGCGATGAGCAGGGGAGGGAGGTGGCAGGGAGGATGCGTATAAAGAAAGGAAAAAAATCTTTATCGATGAGCAGGGGAGGAGGTGGCAGGGAGGATGTGTATAAAGGAGGAAAAAAATCTTTATCGATGAGCAGGGGAGGAGGTGGCAGGGAGAATGTGTATAAAGGAAGGAAAAAATCTTATCGATGAGCAGGGGAGGGAGGTGGAAGGGAGGATGTGTATAAAGAAAAAAAATCTTTATCGATGACAAGGGAGGGAGGTGGCAGGGAGGATGTGTATAAAGAAGGAAAAAAAACCTTTATCGATGAGCAGGGGAGGGAGGTGGCAGGGAGGATGTGTATAAAAGAAAGAAAAAAAATCTTTATCGATGAGCAGGGGAGGGAGGTGGCAGGGAGGATGTGTATAAAGGAAGGAAAAAAATCTTTATCGATGAGCAGGGGAGGGAGGTGCAGGGAGGATGTGTATAAAGAAAGGAAAAAAATCTTTATCGATGAGCAGGGGAGGGAGGTGGCAGGGAGGATGTGTATAAAGGAAGGAAAAAAATCTTTATCGATGAGCAGGGGAGGGAGTGGCAGGGAGGATGTGTATAAAGGAAGGAAAAAATCTTTATCGATGAGCAGGGGAGGGAGGTGGCAGGGAGGATGTGTATAAGGAAGGAAAAAAATCTTTATCGATGAGCAGGGGAGGGAGGTGGCAGGGAGGATGTGTATAAATGAAGGAAAAATCTCTATCGATGAGCAGGGGAGGAGGTGGCAGGGAGGATGTGTATAAAGAAAGGAAAAAAATCTTATCGATGAGCAGGGAAGGGAGGTGGCAGGGAGGATGTGTATAAAGGAAGGAAAAAAAATCTTTATCGATGAGCAGGGGAGGGAGGTGGCAGGGAGGATGTGTATAAAAAAAGGAACAAAATCTTTAGCGATGAGCAGGGGAGGGAGGTGGCAGGGAGGATGTGTATAAAGAAAGGAAAAAAATCTTTATCGATGAGCAGGGGAGGGAGGTGGCAGGGAGGATGTGTATAAAGGAAGGAAAAAAAATCTTTATCGATGAGGCAGGGGAGGAGTGGCAGGGAGGATGTGTATAAAGGAAGGAAAAAAATCTTTATCGATGAGCAGGGGAGGGAGGTGGCAGGGAGGATGTGTATAAAGGAAGAAAAAAATCTTTATCGATGAGCAGGGGAGGGACGTGGCAGGGAGGATGTGTATAAAGGAAGGAAAAAAATCTTTATCGATGAGCAGGGGAGGGAGGTGGCAGGGAGGATGTGTATAAAGAAAGGAAAAAAATCTTTAATCGTGAGCAGGGGAGGGAGGTGGCAGGGAGGATGTGTATAAAGGAAGAAAAAAAATCTTTATCGATGAGCAGGGGAGGGAGGTGGCAGGGAGGATGTGTATAAAGGAAGGAAAAAATCTTTATCGATGAGCAGGGGAGGGAGGTGGCAGGGAGGATGTGTATAAAGGAAGGAAAAAAATCTTTATCGATGAGCAGGGGAGGGAGGTGGCAGGGAGGATGTGTATAAAGAAAGGAAAAAAATCTTTATCGATGAGCAGGGGAGGGAGCTGGCAGGGAGGATGTGTATAAAGGAAGGAAAAAAATCTTTATCGATGAGCAGGGGAGGGAGGTGGCAGGGAGGATGTGTATAAATGAAGGAAAAAAATCTTTATCGATGAGAAGGGGAGGGAGGTGGCAGGGAGGATGTGTATAAAGGAAGGGAAAAAATCTTTATCGATGAACAGGGGAGGGAGGTGGCAGGGAGGATGTGTATAAAGGAAGGAAAAAAATCTTTATCGATGAGCAGGGGAGGGAGGTGGCAGGGAGGATGTGTATAAATGAAGGAAAAAAAATCTTTATCAGGAGCAGGGGAGGGAGGTGGCAGGGAGGATGTGTATAAAGAAAGGAAAAAAAATCTTTATCAGGAGCAGGGGAGGGAGGTGGCAGGGAGGATGTGTATAAATGAAGGAAAAAATCTTTATAGGAGGTGGCAGGGAGGATGTGTATAAAGAAAGGATCAGGAGCAGGGGAAGGAGGTGGCAGGGAGGATGTGTATAAAGAAAGGAAAAAAATCTTTGTCGATGAGCAGGGGAGGGAGGTGGCAGGGAGGATGTGTATAAAAGAAGGAAAAAAAATGTTTATCGATGAGCAGGGGAGGGAGGTGGCAGGGAGGATGTGTATAAATGAAGGAAAAAAAATCTTTGTCGATGAGCAGGGGAGGGAGGTGGCAGGGAGGATGTGTATAAAGGAAGGAAAAAAACCTTTATCGATGAGCAGGGGAGGGAGGTGGCAGGGAGGATGTGTGTAAAGGAAGGAAAAAAATCTTTATCGATGAGTAGGGGAGGGAGGTGGCAGGAGGATGTGTATAAAGGAAGAAAAAATCTTTAGCGATGAGCAGGGGAGGGAGGTGGCAGGGAGGATGTGTATAAAGAAAAAAAAAATCTTTATCGATGAGCAGGGAGGGAGGTGGCAGGGAGGATGTGTATAAAGGAAGAAAAAAATCTTTATCGATGAGCAGGGAAGGGAGGTGGCAGGGAGGATGTGTATAAAGGAAGGAAAAAAATCTTTATCATGAGCAGGGGAGGGAGGTGGCAGGGAGGATGTGTATAAAGGAAGGAAAAAAATCTTTATCGATGAGCAGGGGAGGAGGTGGCAGGGAGGATGTGTATAAAGGAAGGAAAAAAATCTTTATCGATGAGCAGGGGAGGGAGGTGGCAGGGAGGATGCGTATAAAGTAAGAAAATAAATTCTTATCGATGAGCAGGGGAGGGAGGTGGCAGGGAGGATGTGTATAAAGGAAGGAAAAAAATCTTTATCGATGAGCAGGGGAGGGAGGTGGCAGGGAGGATGTGTATAAAGAAAGGAAAAAAATCTTTATCGATGAGCAGGGGAGGGAGGTGCAGGGAGGATGTGTATAAAGGAAGGAAAAAATCTTTATCGATGAGCAGGGGAGGGAGGTGGCAGGGAGGATGTGTATAAGGAAGAAAAAAAAATTTATCGATGAGCAGGGGAGGGAGGTGGCAGGGAGGATGTGTATAAAGAAAGGAAAAAAATCTTTATCGATGAGCAGGGAGGGAGGTGGCAGGGAGGATGTGTATAAAGGAAGGAAAAAAAATCTTCATCGATGAGCAGGGGAGGGAGGTGGCAGGGAGGATGTGTATAAAGGAAGGAAAAAAAATTTCATCGATGAGCAGGGAGGAGGTGGCAGGGAGGATGTGTATAAAGGAAGGAAAAAAAATCTTCATCGATGAGCAGGGGAGGGAGGTGGCAGGGAGGATGTGTATAAAGGAAGGAAAAAAAATCTTCATCGATGAGCAGGGGAGGGAGGTGGCAGGGAGGATGTGTATAAAGAAGGAAAAAAATCTTTATCATGAGCAGGGGAGGGGGTGGCAGGGAGGATGTGTATAAAGAAAGAAAAAAATCTTTATCGATGAGCAGGGGAGGGAGGTGGCAGGGAGGATGTGTATAAAGAAAGGAAAAAAATCTTTATCCATGAGCAGGGGAGGGAGGTGGCAGGGAGGATGTGTATAAAGAAAAGGAAAAAAAATCTTTATCGATGAGCAGGGGAGGGAGGTGGCAGGGAGGATGTGTAATAAAGAAAAAAAAATCTTTATCGATGAGCAGGGGAGGGAGGTGGCAGGGAGGATGTGTATAAAGGAAGGAAAAAAAATCTTCATCGATGAGCAGGGGAGGGAGGTGGCAGGGAGGATGTGTATAAAGAAAGGAAAAAAATCTTTATCGATGAGCAGGGGAGGGAGGTGGCAGGGAGGATGTGTATAAAAGAAAGGAAAAAAATCTTTATCGATGAGCAGGGGAGGGAGGTGGCAGGGAGGATGTGTATAAAAAAGAAAAAATCTTTATCGATGAGCAGGGGAGGGAGGTGGCAGGGAGGATGTGTATAAAGGAAGGAAAAAAATCTTTATCGATGAGCAGGGGAGGGAGGTGGCAGGGAGGATGTGTATAAAGAAAGGAAAAAAATCTTTATCGATGAGCAGGGAGGGAGGTGGCAGGGAGGATGTGTATAAAAAAGGAAAAAAATCTTTATCGATGAGCAGGGGAGGGAGGTGGCAGGGAGGATGCGTATAAAGAAAGGAAAAAAATCTTTATCGATGAGCAGGGGAGGGAGGTGGAGGGAGGATGTTATAAGAAAGGAAAAAAATTATCGATGAGCAGGGGAGGAGGTGGCAGGGAGATGTGTATAAAGGAAGGAAAAAAAATCTTTATCGATGAGCAGGGGAGGGAGGTGGCAGGGAGGATGCGTATAAAGGAAATAAAAAATAATAATAACCTTTATCGATGAGCAAGGGAAGGTTGTGAGAACGAATGGGTAAATACTCATTAACACGATTTGTAAATAATGGGAGAGTTAAATGAGTCTCGATGTCGACGTAGACTCTCTCTCTCTCCTCTGGAATGGCATTTGGGTAATAAGGGAGGCGGCGCTTGCCTTGTCACGTGACCTTCCTTGGCCGGAGTGCGTCTGCCTTGGTTGTCTGTCTGTTTGTCTGTCTGCCTGTCTTTACCTTTTATGTCTATTTCTTTACTTTTCTGCTTTACTCTTTTTCTCTCTCCCTCTCACTTTACATACACATATGTGTATGTGTAAACATACATACATATATATATATATATATATATATATTATATATATATATATATATATATATATATATATGTATGTATGTATGTATGTTTGTGTGTGTGTAAACATACATACATATATATATATATATATATATATATATATATATATATATATATATATATATATATATATGTGTGTGTGTGTGTGTGGTGTGTGTGTGTGTGTGTGTGTGTGTGTGTGTGAGTGTGTGTGTGGGTGGGTGGGTGGTGCGGGTGTGTGTGTAATCATATATATATATATATATATATATATATAATATTATAATATATATATATATATATATATATATATATATATATATATATATATATATATATGTATATATATATAATATATATCAATATATATATATATATATATATATATATATATATATATATATATATATATATATATATAATATATATATATATATATATATATATATATATATATATATATATATATACATATATATATACATACATATACATGCTTGTGTGTCCCAGCTTCCTCCGGAACCATATGTAGAGCTCCGTTCCTCCCTACTATTACCACCCCTATCGATCTGTCTCCCCCCCTTATCGCACCCTTTCCTTCCCCCCCTCCTCCCTCCCTCCCTCCCTTCCATCAATGCATTAACTTATCCACCCAGCCTTGACATCCGCCTCTCTATCCGCGCCAATATCCATCTCTCCGGATACACTACCTTCCCTTCTCCCACCCACCCCCGACTTCTCTCCCCCCCCTCCGCCCACCTCTTGTACCCTCTTCCCTTTACATTTCCCTCTCCCGCTCCCCTCCTTCCCCTTCCCCCTCCTCCTCCTCCCTCCCTCCCCATCCCCTCCCTCTCCTGCCTCCTCCTCCCTCACCCATCTCCCCCCCCACTTCTCCCGTGTAACTCTTCCCCTCCTCTCCTCTCTCCCCCACTTCTCCCCTGTAACCCATCACCCTCCTCCGTCCCTCTACCTTTCCCCTGTAACCCCTCCTACTCCCCTCCTCTCCTCTCTCCCCACCTCTCCCCCTGTAACCCATCCCCCTCCTGTCTCCCTCCACCTATCTCCTGTAACCCATCCACCTCCCTCCCTTCCCTTTCCCTCCCTCCACCTCTCTCTCCCTCCCTCCCCTCCCTCCCTCCTCCTCTCTCCCTTCCCCCCCCTCCCCTCCCTTCCCCTTCCCCTCCCTCCCTCCCCTCCCCTCCCTCCCCTCCCTCCCTTCCTTCCCCTCCTCTCTCTCTCCCCTCCACCTCCTCCCCTCCTCCACCTCCTCTCTCCCTCCTCCACCCTCCTCTCTCCCCACCTCTCCACCTGAACCCATCCCCCCCCTTCCCTTCCCCTCCCTTCCCCTCCACCTCCCTCCCCACTGCCTCCCCTCCCCTCCCCTCTCTCCCTCCCTCCCTCCTCTCCCTCCCCGCCCCCTCCCCTCTCCCTTCCCCTCCCGTCCCTCCACCTCCCTTTTCTCTTCCCTCCCCATCCCTCCCTCTCCTCTCCACCTGTAACCCTTCCTTCCCCTTCCCTTCCCTCCCCTCCTCTCCTCTCTCCCCATCCCCTTCCCCTACCCTCCACCTCCTCTCCCTCCCCCACCGCGAACGAGAAAGCACCCGAAACCCCAGATGAGAAACTGCCCGGATTAAAAGTTCAAGACAGAGGGACTCGTTCTGCGCTGTCAAAAAGCCAAAAAATCTTCAGAGTTTTGGTCCTGATATATATCTATCGCTCGCCGCCAAACACCCCACCCCCACCCCACCCCACCCTGACCCCACCCCCAACCCAACTTTCTTTTTTCTTTTCCTTTCTTCTCCCCCCACCCCCGACCCCACCCCCCCAACCCTCTTTCTTTTTTCTTTTCCTTTCTTTTTCTCTCTTTCTTTTCTTTTTGTGTCTTTCTTCTTCTTCTTCTTCTTCTTTTCTTCCTTTTTTTTCTATCTCCTCCCACTCCTTCGCTTTTCACTTTTTTTCTCCTCCTCTTTCTTCTTCTTCTTCTTCCTCTCCCTTTATTGTTTTTTATCTGATGAGGAGTCTGGGTTGATTCGTTCACTTCTTTTCTCTTCTCCTCTCTTCTCTTCTCTCCTTTTCTCTTTTCTTTCCTTCTCTTCTTTTCTCTTCTCTTCTCGCCTATTCTCTTTCTCTCTCTTGTTCATACCCTTTTCTCATTTCTCCTCTCTTCAATTCTCATTCATTTCTCTTTTCTCATCTACCTTTTACCCTCCCCTTACTCTCCTTTATTCCATCCCACCTCTTTCCTTTACGAAAGAAAGAGAGAAAGAACAAAGAAAAAGATGATGATAATGAAGATAATGATATAAGCAAAA
>NW_020871725.1:14697-17197 GCF_003789085.1 Penaeus vannamei | reverse complement strand
GGGAGAGAGGATCTGTGAGAGGGAGGGCAGGAGGTAGGAGAGGAGCGAGAGGGGAGGAGGGGGAGGGGGGCCCGCTTGCACTTGTCCGACCCTGCAGAGGTATGCTTGATTGCATTGCCGCTGTTCTGTTCGGGCATAGATATGGCAGCGGCGAATGACGATGGGACGGTAGAGGGGGGAGAGGAGATGGTGTGATAAAGAGGGGGAGAGGATTGGTGTGATAAAGAGGGACGAGGAAGGGGGAGGGCGGTGGGATAAAGAGGGGGAGAGGAGTGGTGGGTGATAAGAGGATAGAAGAGGGGAGAGGGACGTGTGATAAAGGGGGGAAGATGGTGGTGATAAAGGGGGAGGATGGTGGGATAAGAGGGGACGAGAGAGGGGAGGGGAGGTGGCTGATTAGAAGGGGAGAGGGCAGTGGTGTGTGTAAAAGAGGGACGAGGAAGAGGGGGAGAGGGATGGTGGTGATAAAGAGGGGGAGAGGATGTGTGAAAGAGGGAGAGGTGGTGGTATAAGTGGGGGAGAGGATGGTGGTGATAAAAGGGACGAGAAGAGGGGAGAGGGACGTGATGATAAAGAGGGGAGAGGAGGTGGTGATAAAGAGGGGGAACGAGAGGAGGGGAGGAGGACGTGTCTTAAGAGGGTAGAGGGATCGTGGTTGATAAAGAGGGGGGGATGGTGGGGATTAAGAGAAGGGGGACGAGATGGGGGGGGTTGTGTGATAAAGGAGAGGATGGTGTGATAAAGAGTAGATAGGGATGGTGGGGATGAAGGGGAGAGGATGTTGGTGATAAGAAGGGAGAGAGAAAGGATAAGGATTGATGATATAATTGGAGGAGAGAAGAGGGGATAGGATGATATGATATGACGTGGAGAAGAAGAGTGATGGAAATGATGATGATAAAGATTTAGGAGACGAGAGACAGATAAGCTGATGATGATAAAAAACCAAAAGATTAAAAGGGAGATGAGGATGATGATGATAAAAGTATTAGAATACGAAAAAGGAAAATAAGGATGAGGATGTAAAACGAGAGAGAGAGAGGAAAGGAAGATAAGTAATTGATGAAATAGAGATATATGGTGATGGTGATAATAGTAATTAAACAATAATAATATTTATCATCATCATTAGTTATTAGTAATCACTATCATTAACGGTATTCCTATCATTGACTCTATAAATGAGGATAATTATAGTAATGTTAGGAGTATAGTCGTAATAATAATGATAATGATAAGGATAATTTATAAAGTGATGATGATAATGATAATGCTGATAAAAGAAACAAAGATTATGATAATGACGATAATGATAATAATGACCGATAATAATGACGAAATAATGATGATAATGAAAATGATAATAATAATGATAATAAATAATAATAATAATAATATAATAATAATAATGATAATAATAATAATAATAATAATAATAATAATGATAATAATAATAATAATAATAATAATAATAATAATAATAATAATGATAATGATGAAATATAATAATGATAATAAATATAATAATATAATAATCATAATAATAATACATAATATATAATAATATAACAATAATAATAATAATATAACAATAATAACAATAGTAGTAATAACAATAATGATAATAATAAATAATAATGATAATAATAAATAATAATAATAATGATAATAATAATAATAATAACGATGATAATAAAAAAGATAATAATGATAATAATTGTAGTGATTAATAATGATGATGGATGATGAAATAATGGCAATAACAATGAAAAAGATAATAAGAATAACTGAAAATAACAAGGATAAATAAAAAAGATAATCACAATAATAATAACAATAACAATAATGATAATAATAATGATAGTAATGATCATAATAATGAGAATGATAATAATCCTAACAACATAATAATAATGTAAGGATGATATTGATATGATAATGATGATGAATGATGATGATGATATGATGATGACATGATGGCTGATGATGATATGATATGATGATTGATGATGATGAATGATGATGATGATGATGATGATGATGATGAATGATGACGATGATGGATGATAGATAATACAATAATAATAACAATAACCATAATAACAATACCAACGATGATGAAGATAATAATAGAAACAACAGCAACAGCAATTAAAGCAAAGCAACCTGACCGAAGCAGTGACCAGCACGAGAGCAAAAAGCGACCACTAAACATCAGAGAAACAGCTGGTGGTCATTTCGTCAGCTGGTGCGCGCTCCTCTCGTGTCTGCGAGGTCCGGCCAGCTAGCGACCTCTGCCAGCTGTCTGTAGCACCGTCATTAAACATTCAAAAGCACTTTACAAGCCTCAAAAAAAGGGTAAAAAAGAAAAGAGAAAAAAAGCAGAAGAGAAAAAAAAGATGGCGGCTGGATGAGGCTTATAAAAAAACGTTCTGTTATGGTGGGTGGGTGGGGGGGGGGGGGTGTTGCGGGTTTGGTTGCGAGTTTTTGTGCGGGAGGG
>NW_020871725.1:2500-5000 GCF_003789085.1 Penaeus vannamei | reverse complement strand
GTATATCTATATATATACCCATTCCTCTCCCCCTATCCCCCCCCCCCCGCCTCGCCACCGCCGCCCAACTCCGCCGCATGACCTTGGCGGAGGGGGTGAGGGAGGGGAAGAGAGCGACCAGAGAGGGCTCGGGTAGGAGTCAGGCGGGGGGACAAGGAAGTAGGGGGGAGACAAGAAGGGGGGAGGGGGGAGCAGAAGAACCGGTTAGACAAGCTGAACAGTTAAGCGGCGTCGGCCTCCTGCTTGTGCCTGCTTGTGCCTGCTTGACTGCTTGACTAATTGGCAGCAGTTTTGCTTTTTTTTTTAATATCTCAATCGTCATTATCAATTACTTAATTTCCATTATTTACATATCCCATTGATTGTTGTTATTAATGCTATCATCATTTCACTATCTTTAATATCACTATTACTATTGTTGTTGTTAAAGGAACTACCATTTTGTAAAAGTCATTATCATAATAATTGTTATTTAATTAACGTTATCATCAATATCACTGTTATTAAGGTCTTGTTATTACTATTATTATTATCACCATCATCCTTATAACTATTATTATTATCACCATCATCGTTATTACTATTATTATATCATCATCATCCTTATTACTATTATTATTATCATTATCATCCTTATTACTATTATTATTATCATCATTTATCCTTATTACTATTATTATTATCATCATCATCATTGTCTTCATAATTACTACCATCATCATTATCATTTGCCTTATTACGAATACAATTAGAATTATATTATAATCGTAGTTATATTAATGATAATGATGATGGTAATAGAAATTATAATAACAATAATAAGAATAAGATTAATAATGATAATATCAATATGAATATAATGAATATGAATAAGATAACTACAATAATAATAATAATGATAATAAAAATAATAACAACAACAATAACAATAATAATAATAATAATAATAATAATAATAATAATAATAAAATAATAAAATAACAATAATAAAATAATATAATTATAATAATAAATAATAATATAATAAGAATAATAATAATAATAATAATAATAATAATAATAATAATAATAATAATAATAATAATAATATAATAATAATAATAATAATAATAATAAATAATAATAATAATAATAATAATAATAATAATAATAATAATAATAATAATAATAATAATAATAATAATAATAACAATAATAATAATAATAATAATAATAATAATAATAATAATAATAATAATGCCAACAACAACACTAGTAATAATAATGACGATGATAATAATAACAACATAATCCCCAACAAGTTTCCACGATCAGATAGTAATCCCGCTGCTTGCATTATAATCCCTGCTTGCGCCCTGCTTCCTGACTTGCTCTCCGCTTTCTGATGTGTATTCTGCTTGCACCCTGCTGTCTGCTCTCTGATTATTCTGTACTGGGATACACTGCTTTGCACGCTGCTTGCCTCTGGCACTGCTTGCTCTCTGCTTGCACTCTGCTTGCTCTCTGCTTGTACTCTGATTGTTGCTCTCCTGCTTGTTGTCTGCTTGCTCTCTGCTTGCACCCTCTGCTGTCTGCTCTCTGATTATCTTGTTCTGTACTGCTGTCTCTGCTTGCACTTGCTTGCACACTGCTCTGCTTGCAATCGCTTGCTGCTTGCCTCTGTTTGCTCCTGCTTGCCTCTGCTTCCTCTGCTTGCTCTCTGCTTGTCCTTGCTCTCTGCTTGCACTCTGCTTGCTGCTCTCACTCGATTATTCTGTCAATCACTCTGCTTGCATCTGTTGCTCTCTGCTTGTACTCTGCTTGCTCCCCTGCTTGTAACTCTGCTTGCTCTCCTGCTTGTGCCTTGCTTGCTCTCTGCTTTGCACCCTGTTGCTCTCTGCTTGCACTCTGCTTGATCCCTGCTTGCACTCTGCTTCCTGTTTCCTGTTTCCTGCTCCCTGCTTCCACCTTGCTTGTGTTGGCATTCCTTGCAAGCACCTGCCGTTCGGGGCAAAGCAAGCAGAGCCCTCAAGCAGCCCAAGCAAAGCCAACAAGCAGAGGATAGCCTTGGCGGCCGCTTAACAGTCTAGCGAACATCTCTCCCCTTCCTAAATGAATTTTTTTTTTTTAATGTAAATATTATTTTCAGTCAACATACACCAGAGTTTTGCAATGTTGCGAGGTTGCATAATGAATGGAAATGAAGTGTATTTACATGGGTTTGATCAGCTGGTTCGAAAGCACGGGACGAAAGCACCAAAATTACCTACATTGGTTACTATTTAAATCACGGAGATTTAAAATTATTCAAAATTTCGATGATAACTACTGTAAGAAAACAAAAATAGGAATAGTGATGATAATGATAATGATAGTAAAATGGTAATAATGATAATAATAATAATAATAATAATAATAATAATAATAATAATAATAATAGTAATATCAGTAATAACAGTAATTATAATAACGATACTAACAATATTAATAATAAGGATTATAATAGTAATGATAATAATAA
>NW_020871724.1:568529-583529 GCF_003789085.1 Penaeus vannamei | reverse complement strand
TGAGATGGAGGGAGATGGAGAGGGAGAGAGAGATGGGGTGAGGGGAGAGGGAGAGAGAGAGAGAGGGGGGGAGGAGAGAGGAGAGAGGGAGAGAGAGGGAGAGAGAGAGAGAAGAGAGAGAGAGAGAGAGAGAGGAAACAGAGAGAGAGAAGAAAGGCAAGAGAGAGAGAGAGAGAGATTGAAAAAATAAAACAAAAAAATGAAAAGAAAAATTACAACAAATCATAGAACCAAATCAAACACACGAAAAAGAAAAAGAAAAGAAAAAAAAAGAACCCACTCCCCCCTCCCCCCCCCCCCAAAAAAAAAAAAAAAAATTGTTGCATTCTCCAATCCCAGGGTGTCACTCCCGCCGCCCATGCCAGACGGATCGGCCCCTTCGTGAGCGACTCGAGTGGGCGAGATTCCTTTGTGGGCGTGTCGGCTGGGGATCGCACAGTAAGGTTCCTCCGTTGCAGATGATTATGACAAAGGCGCGCGCTGCTTGGCCTCATGAATAGCGTCCGTCAGAGGGGAGGCCGTTCTAAAGGGGTGGGTCGGGATTGTGAGGGGTGGTGGGGGGGGGTGGAAGGGAGGGTGAGGGTGGGAGAGGGAGGGAGAGGGTGGGAGATGGAGAGGGAGAGGAGAGGGAAGAAGGAGGAGAAGAGGGAGAGAAGGGAGAGAGAGGTGGGAAGAAGAGAAGGGTGGGAGAGGGAGAGGAAGGGAAGGAGAGAGGGAGAGAAAGAGAGAGAGTGAAGTGGTTGGGAGGGAGTGGGAATGAGAATTATAAAAGGAGTATTGAGAGAAGAGAGAGATGAAGGAAAATCAAGTGGGAATGAGATAGAGAATGAGGGATATAGAGGAAGGGAGGAAGGGAGTGGGAGAAAGAGGGATAGAATGAGACAGACAAGGAAAGAAGAGAGAGAGAGAAAGAGTGGAAGAAAGTGTGAGAAAGTAAGAGAGCTGGAAAAAACGAAAGAAAGAACGAAAAGAATCGCGATAAACAGGAGAAGAAAGAAGAGAAGGAAAAAATGCTTAAGGTAAGAACAAAATAAATAAAGAGAATCACAGATAGATAGAAAGAGGAAGAGAGGAAAAAGAATACCCAGAAAGGAAGAGAAAGCTAAAGAGAAGCAAAACAGATAAACAGACCGAGAGAAAAAGAGGAGAAGGGAGTTTCTGTTCCCTCTGATTGACATTTTAAGGACCCTAAAAATATTTAAGGCCTTGGAAGTGGTCAGGGAAGGGAAGGGAAGGGAGGGAAAAGGCAAAGAAAGAGAGAAAGGAAAGAGGGGTCTAAGGAGGACAAGTTAGTGTTGCAAGATTTTTTATTCTCTCTCTCTCTTTTTTATCTTGAGAGAGAGAAAAAAATATATATATATATTTTGAGAGGTTTATATTTTTTTTCCATAAGGTCTTAGTCTATACAAGAAGAGAGATTTGTAAATTATTCAGATTTTGCAACAAAATCTTTCTAAAATGTAGTGCTATTACGCGTCACTAGAAGCCAACTATCAAAAACGTACATATATATGTGTGTGTGTGTGTGTGTGTGTGAGAGAGAGAGAGAGAGAGAGAGAGAGAGAGAGGAGAGAGAGAGGAGAGAGAGAGATGAGAGAGAGAGAGAGAGAGAGAGAAAGAGAGAGAGAGAGAGAGAGAGAGAGAGAGAAGAGAAGAGAGAGAGACAGAGAGAGAGAACGAGAGAGAGAGAGAGAGAGACTAAGTGAAAGAGAGAAAAAAAGGACCGTATAAGGAGATTTTACAACAGGCGGTGGGAAAAAAATGCGTAGGTTTTCTAGGCCTAACAACAAGGTGTTTGTGACGTAGAAGGGGCGACGTGGACGACCAACTGCGCCCGAGAAGTGGTGTGAGGGTCACGTAGTCACCATCCTCGAGATCCCCCTCCTCCCTACCCTCCCTCCCTCTTCCCTCACTCGCCTACCCTACCTTTCCCCCCTCAACTCCCTCTTCCTCCCTCCCTCTTCCCTCACTTGCCTACCCTCTCTTCCCCCCTCCCTCCCTCCCCCTCCCTCCCTCCCTCCCTCCCCTTCCCTCCATCTTCCCCCCTTCTACCTTCCCTTCCCCCCTCCCTCCTCTTCCCTCCTCCCCCTCTCTCCCTTACCCTCCCTCCCTCTTTCTCCTTCTCCTACCTTCCCTCCCCCTCTCTCCTCCCTCCCTCCCTCTTCTCTCCCTCTCTTACCTTCCCTTCCCCTCCCATACTCCCTCTGGTCCCTGTTCCCCTCTCCCTACTTCCCTAGCCCCCCCCCCTGTCAAATACTTCCTTCTGGGTCCCCCCCCTTCTCTCTCCCTACCCCCCCTCCCCTCTCCCCCTCTCACCCCCCCCTGGACCCCTCCTTCCCTCCCCCCCTCCCTACCCTCGCCCCCCCCCTGTACCTCTCCCCTTCACCCTCTCCCATACTTCCTACCCCCTTCCCTTCCCTTACCCCCCCCCTCCTTACCCCCTTTCTACCCTCCCCTATTCTTCCTCTGAACTAATTACGTTTGATTTTCTTCTTCTCTTCTTCTTCTTCTTCTTTCCTCTTCTTTCTTCCTTCTTCTAGATGTTCTTTCTTTTTTTCGTTATTCAATTCTTTTTTGTTTTTTATTATTCTGATTCTTGATTTATCTTCGTCTTTGCAGCTTTTCCTTCTCACGTCTTCTCTTTTCTTTCATCCTTTTCATTTATTTTCTTGTTGTTTCTCCTTCTCTCTTTCTTATCGCGTTCTTCTCTCCTCTCCTTCTTCTAAATCCACCTTCCTTACGCTCTTCTATTCTTTCCTCATCCTCTCTCTTTCTCCCTTTCCTTTCCCTTCTCCTCTCTCCCCATCCTCTCTTCCCACTTCCTCTTTTTCCATCCCCTCTCTTCCCACTTTTTATCTCCTCCCCCATTCCCTTTCCTCCCCTCCTTTCTTCCCTTCCCCCCTATCTCCCTTTTTTCTCCTTTCCCCTTTCTCCTACCTTCTCTCTCCTCCCCCTTCCTTACTCTCCACCTCCTCCTTACCCCCTTCTTCCCTCATTTCTCTCTTCTCCTCCCCTATTCCCTCTCCTTATCCATTCCCCTCCTCCTCTTTCTCTCCCCCACTCCTTCCTCCTCCCCTTCTCTCCTCTCCTCCTCTTCTCTCCTCCTCCTCCCTTCCTCCTCCCCTCTCCCTCCTTCCCCATGCGACCTACCCCTACCCCCTATCCCCCCCCACCTCCCGCGACCTCCGCTGACAGCTGACGTGACGCCAACATATCTACATACCCTCCCCTTCCCCTCTACCCCCCTCCTCCTTTACCCCCCCTCCCCCCCCTCCTCGCCTGAGTGAAGCATCCACATCTCGTCAAAAGTATCACATTACCAGGAATTATTATTATTTATTTTATTATTATTATTATTATTATTATTATATTATTATTATTATTATATCATTATTATTCATTATTATCATTATTATTATTATTATTATCATTATACATTATTACTATTATTATTGTTGGTTATCATCCTATTTTTTTTCTTTTTCTTTCTTTCTTCTTTATCTGTGTAAGTCTTTCTTCTTTTGCTTTCTCTTTTTTCTCCTCCTCTCCTTTTCTTCTCCTACTTTCCTCCTCCTCTTTTTCTTCCTGTTTCTCCTCCTCCTATTCTTCTGCTTCGTCTACCTCCTCTTCTGTATCTTCCTCCTCCTCCTCCTATTCTTCTTCGTCTTCCCCCTCTTTTTCCTCCTTCTCTATTACTTCCTCTTCCTCTTCTTGCTCCTCCTCCTCTTCCATTTCTTCCACCTCCACCTCTATTTGTTTCTCCTCCTCCTATTCTTCTTCGTCTTCCCCCTCTTCTGTATCTTTTTCCTCCTTCTCTATTACTTCCATCTTCCTCTTCTTGCTCCTCCTCCTCATCATTTCTTCCACCTCCAACCTCCAATTTCCTCCTTTTCTACGTCCTACCTGTATTTCCCCCTTCCATTCTCCTCGTTGCATATATTCCTACCAACCGCTTGGCATTCGTCAGAGGAAAGTACTTACCAGCCCTTTATTGTGTAGCGCATAAGGAACGGTCAGTAACGTCTTGGCTCTCTGACGCAGAGAGAGAGAGAGAAGAGAGAAGAGAGAGAGAGAGAGAGAAGAGAGAGAGAGAGAGAGAGAGAGAGAGAGAGAGAGAGAGAGAGAGAGAGAGAGAGAGAGAGAGAGGAGAGAGAGAGAGAGGATCGAGAGAGAGAGAGAGAGAGAGAGAGAGAGAGAGAGAGAGAGAGAGAGAGAGAGAGAGAGAGGAGAGAGAGAGAAGAGAGAGAGAGAGAGAGAGAGAGAGACAGAGAGAGAGAGAGAGAGAGAGAGAGAGAGAGAGAGAAGAAGTGAGAAGAGAGAGAGAGATAGAGAGAGAGAGAGAGAGAGAGAGAAGAGAGAGAGAGAGAGAGAGAGAGAGAGAGAGAAGAGAGACGAGACAAGGACGATGAGAAAGAAAGACCGGAAAGACGAGAGACGAGAGAGAGAGAGAGAGAGAGAGAGACATCAGAAACAGTAGTGATACCAGATCAAGACACGAGAGAGCAAAGAGAGAAAGAAGAGTCGGGCACTATAGACGCACGCATGGACGCTTGACATGCACAGAAGAGACACAGTGAGAAATGCATTAACAATATACGCGATGTGCTGCTTCTTGTGTGATCGTGTTTTGTGTGCTAGTGTTTGTGGTGTGTGATGGGTTTGGCTGCTGTGGTCTTAATGGTGCTCAGGTGTCAGCAAAAAAAAAATAAAATAGGTTGTGTGTGTGTTTGTGTGTGGTGTTTGTGGTGTGTTTTGTGTGTTTGTTGCTGTGGTCTTGTTTGTGTGTGTGGTGTGTGTGTGTTGTGTGTGTGTTTGTGTGTGTGTGTGTGTGTGTGTGTGTGTGTGTGTGTGTGTGTGTGTGTGTTTGGGTGGTTGTGTGTTGTGTGTGTGTGTGTGGTGTGTGTGTGTGTGTGTTTGTGTGTGTGTGTGTGTGTGTGTGTGGGTGTGTGTGTGTGTTTGTTTGTATGTTTCTGTTTCAGTTTGTGTGATTTACTGAGAGTGTGACATATCTAGACAGATAAATAGATAAATAGATAGACTGGTAGACAAAGGAAGATAGATGGGCTTCATGAATTCTGTGGTAATTCTTACTATTATTACTAGTATTATTATATTATTTGTTGTTCTTATTACTTCATTATCATTATCACTAGTTTCATATTTACTACAATTATCATTACTATCATTAATATTATTGATATCATTCTTTTTTATTATTATCATCATTTTTATTTTCATTACTAACATTGCTATTATTGCTATTATCATTACACGCAGCAGTAGCATCATTATTATTATCATTATCACGCATTATCATTATCATTAGCAGTAGTAGTATCATTTATATCATTATTACTATTACTATTATTATCATTATCATCATTATCATCATTATCATCTTTCCTATCATTATCATTACTACTATTATCATTATCATTACCATCATCATTAGTATTACTATTTATATCATCATTATACCTGCCACTGTCATCGCCACTATCAATAAAATCACTATCTTTATTATTATTACTTTCGTCATTCATAAAAAAGGTTAATAATTGGAAGTAAAATTATACAGTTTCTTTCTTGTTTAAAAGTTCTATGTATATATCCAGTGCATCTCCCTTTACTTACGTTTTTATGTTAATGCTAAACTGCATCCACTATTGTCTCGTCTAGTTTTTGCTTGTCTGTGTGTTTGTTTGTTTGTCTGTCTGTGTGAGTGTGTGTTTGTTTCTTTCTTGTTGTTTGTTTCAGGATGTGTGTTGTGTTTGTTTTTTGTGTGTTTGTGTTGTGTTTGTGTGTTGTTTGTTGTATGTGTGTGTGTGTGTGTGTGTGTGTTGTGTGTGTGTGTGTGTGTGTGTGTGTGTGTGTGTGTGTGTGCGTCTGTGTGTTTGTCTGTGCGTGTGTGTGTGTGTCTGTCTATGTCTGAAGCCTGAAGTGTTGCCATACCAAGGTCGCGTCTTATCATCACATTATGGCATCCAAAGAAAAAAAAATGTGGCTAGGACAGGTCTCGTTGTGGTGCAGACAGATGAGTCATACCTTCCCAGATCTACCATACCCCTCGCGTGCCCTCATGCCCTGTGCCCCACTGCTCTCTCTGTCTCTTCTTTCTTTCTTTCTCTCTCTCGCTCTTTCTCTCTCTGTCTCTTTTCTTTCTTTCTTTCTCTCTCTCTTTCTCTCTCTGTCCTCTCTGTTTTTCTTTCTTTCCTCTCTCTTCTCTCTCCTCTTCTCTCTCTCTCTGTTTTTTCTTCTTTCTTCTCCTCTCCCCTCTCTCTCTCTCTCTCTCTTTCTCTCTCTCTCTCTCTCTCTCTCTTCTCTCTCTCTCCTCTCGCTCTCTCTCTCTCTCTCTCTCTCTCTCTCTCTCTCTCTCTCTCTCTCTCTCTCTCTCTCTCTCTCTCCTCTCTCTCTCTCTCTCTCTCTCTCTCTCTCTCTCTCTGTGCATATGTGTGTGTGTCTGTCTCTTCCACCCCCTTATCTCTCTCGAACGTTCTCTTCTTCTACCTTATTATTCATGCGTGTTCATGCGGTTAACAGATAAGTGAAAAAAAACACATATATGAGTTGATGAGTAAATCAATAAACAACCAATCAATAAACAAATGCCGAGAGTAAACAAATGCCGAGAGTAAATCAATAAACAACAATCAATAAAACAAATGCCGAGAGTAAATCAATAAACAACCAATCAATAAACAAATGCCGAGAGTAAATCAATAAACAACCAATCAATAAACAAATGCCGAGAGTAAATCAATAAACAACCAATCAATACCAATAATCAATAACCAATCCAACAAATAAACAAATGCCGAGAGTAAATCAATAACAACCAACAATGCCGAGGTAA
The DNA here is from genome assembly GCF_003789085.1 of Penaeus vannamei. NCBI lineage: Eukaryota > Metazoa > Arthropoda > Malacostraca > Decapoda > Penaeidae > Penaeus > Penaeus vannamei. The sequence continues at coordinate 576,676 of NW_020871724.1, read as the reverse complement.
TCAATAAACAACCAATCAATAAACAAATGCCGAGAGTAAATCAATAAACAACCAATCAAATAAACAAATGCCGAGAGTAAATCAATAAACAACCAATCAATAAACAAATGCCGAGAGTAAATCAATAAACAACCAATCAATAAACAAATGCCGAGAGTAAATCAATAAACAACCAATCAATAAACAAATGCCGAGAGTAAATCAATAAACAACCAATCAATAAACAAGCCGAGAGTAAATCAATCAATAATAAACAAATGCCGAGAGTAAATCAATAAACAACCAATCATAAACAAATGCCGAGAGTTAAATCAATAAACAACCAATCAAGTAAACAAATGCCGAGAGTAAAATAAAAACAACCAATCAATAAACAAAATCAGTAAATCAATAAACAACCAATCAATAAACAAATGCCGAGAGTAAATCAATAAATCAACCAATCAATAAACAAATGCCGAGAGTAAATCATAAACAACCAATCAAGTAAACAAATCCGAGAGAATGCCGAGTAAATAAATCAATAAACAACCAATCAATAAACAATGCCAAAAAGTACCTCCCTTGGATCCAGCCTTGGGATTCTGGCGGCCAAGGAACGACTATTGAGGTCGTCCCCCTGGCCTCCTCCGCGACGGGGGGGGGGGGAGTGTCGTCGGGGTAGCGAGCCAAGTACCCTTTCTTTTTCTTGTTGTTTGTTTGTTTCTCTTCTCTCGTTTTCTGTCTGTTTGTTGTCCTCTCTCTCTTCTCTCCTCTCTCTCTTCTCTCTCTCTCTTCTCTCTCCTCTTCTGTCTCTCTCTCTCTCTCCTCTCTCTCTTCTGTCTGTCTGTCTGTCTGTCTCTCTTCTCTCTCTCTCTCTCTCTCTCTCTCTCTCTCTCCTCCTTTCTCTCTCTCGTCCTCTCTCTCTCTCCTCTCTCTCCTCTAAATCTCTCTCTCTCTCTCTCTCCTTCTCTCTCCTCTCTTTCTCTCCCCTCCCCTCTCCCTTCTTCTCTCTCTATTCTCTCTCTCTCCTCTCTCTCTCTCTCTCTCTCTCTCCCTCTTCTCTCTCTCTCTCATGTAGCTTGAGTTGGCGGTCCCGGTTTGTGCGGCGAAAAGGTCATAGCCGTTGACTGGACACTGCCATCTGTCCTTAATCATCCGTAGCAATTGCTCATGTTCGGAAGCGAAGATCTGTTGCAGAATGGGTCAGGACGTGGCTCAAAGTACGGGTCCAGTGAGGGGGAGAGAGAGATGGGAGAGAGAGAGAGAGAGAGGAGAGCAGAGAGAGGAGAGAGAGAGAGAGAGAGAGAGAGAGAGAAGAGAGAGAGAGAGAGAGAGAGAGAGAGAGAGAGAGAGAGAGAGAGAGAGAGAGAAGAGGGAGAAGAGGAGAGAGAGAAGAGAGATGAGAGAGAGAATTGAGAAGAGTGAGGAGAAAGAGAGAGAGAGTTTGTTCCTCCGTTGAGCAAAATGGACAATGTCAAGGGATGAAGACGGGTAAGTCGGTCCTTCTGCAAGGCCACGGAGGATAGAGACTCAGCCCCCAGAGAATTGAGGACTCCAGCGCCAGGACCGACAGCCAAAGAGTTATTGAACTTATCTCTCAATATATGTAAAGCTCCTGGTTCACTTTATGTCCTCAAGAATGTACTGACTGGACAGGTTCCTCTTCTCACAGACCCCCAAAGTCCTGGATTTTGGCCTTGCTCCAGGAGTTCTTTAAGACCCTAAGGACTTCATCTCGCAGCCAAATGCAACGAGAGTCGCCTCTAAGGTCTCCAAAACCTCAGACCGGATAATAACATCAACAGCAAAATAAAAGTCAGTGACCTCAATGTTAGTGGCAACGATGTCTCCGCAGCCGATGTCTCTCTCTCTCTCTCTCTCTCTCTCTCTCTCTCTCTCTCTCTCTCTCTCTCTCTCTCTCTCTCTCTCTCTCTCTCTCTCTCTCTCTCAGTTCTACCCAGCATTCAGTCAACGTAAGAACCGGAAAGCACTGATGCAAGGACACACATTTGCCTCACTATCATCATTCACAGGGAAGAAGCTAGACATATCATCTCCTCGCTTTTTAGTAACATAATACAAGCTTGCTAATATTTTTCGGAATCTTCTGGGGGCAGCTTTGAGGAACAAATCAATAAAAAATGAAAAAATACATGACAATAACAAGAGCGGAGAGAGAGATACAAGAGGGAGAGAGAGAGAGAGAGAGAGAAGGAGAGAGAGAAGAGAGAGAAGAGAGAGAGAGAGAAGAGAGAGAGAGAGAGAGAGAGAGAGAGAGAGAGAGAGAGAGAGAGAGAGAGAGAGAGAGAGAGACAGACAGAGAGAGAGAGAGACAAGAGAGACGTATAGATAGATATAAATCACGACAGGTAGATGTATACAAGAGAAACTAGCGCGACAAGAAAGAATGACAGAGAAAGAGAGAATCTAATTCATCTAAAAGAACAAGAAGAAAACGTGAGAGCTAGAAAACAGTCAGTAGAGACCGACGGAAAAGAAGCCAATGGGTTAACCTACCCGTCGTTATAAAGTGGTAAAGAGCTGTTACCTTTTGCGAGTTCGCACGACCGAAGCAGTCGAAGGGTTATTAGGGTTAATTACAGCAATTATGCTAATGTCCCGAGGTTCATTACGGGCGGTGAGGAAGCGATCTCATAATGTACGTAATGAACACGCACAATCTTCCCCGTCAAGCTTTTGCTCTGGTTTTGTTTTGCGGTGCAATTGTGAGCGCCATGCGGGTGGCTTCAGGTTTCGAGACTCTGAGACCGGGGGTTCGAGACACAGAGAGAGGAGATTGAGCGAGGGAGAGGAGGGAGGGAGGGAGGAGAGGCACAGAGAAGAGAGAGAGGGTGAGGCCCAGAGAGAGAGAGAGGAGAGAGAGAGAGAGGAAGAAGAGGAGAGGAGAGAGAGAGAGACGAGAGAGAGAAAGAGAGAGGAGAGAGAGACGAGAGGAGGAGGAGAGGAGGAAAGAGGAACAGGAGGAGAGAGAGAGAGAGAGAGATGAGGAGAGAAGGGCGAGAGAAGAGAAAAGAGGAAGAGACAGACAGGAGAGAGGAGAAAGAGGCAGAGAGAGAGACGTTGAACCTTATGGTTATTTTATCATCTATTTGTGATTATCATAGCACTAATAAAAAAATAATTATAATGATACAACTATGATACGAAATTATGACTTATTATTATTGCTATTGATTATCATTACGTATATATCTTATCTTATGTTGTTATTTCATTGCCCACCATGCTTTTGATCCCCTCCTCATCTCTCTTTCTCTCTCTCTCTCTTCCCCTCTCCTCTCTCTCTACCCTCTCTCACCTCTCTCTCTCTCTCTCTCTCTCTCTCTCTCTCTCTCTTTCTCCTCTCTCTCTCTCTCTCTCTCTCTCTCTCTCTCTCTCTCTCTCTCCTCTCCTCCCTCCCTCTTTCTCTCTCCCTCTCCCTCCTCTCTTCGCTCTCCTCCTCCTGAAAAACACCCCTACCCGCACCCCTCCTAACCCCACCCCCCGCCAACACCCACCCCCATCGCCACCAGTCGCCGCGCGCCGCCGCCCCAGCCGCCCACTAACCTACCCTCCTTCCCTCGCCCACCCCACCCGACTCTGCTGTCGGTCCTCACCCCTCCCCGCCTCCTCCCTCACGCCCTCGCCCAACCCATCTTCTCTCTCTCCGCACCCCATCTCTTTCCCTCGCCCCACCTCTCCTCTTTCGCCCAACCCCCCACCTCTCTCCCTCCCCCCAGCGCGAGCTCTCTCCGCCCCCCTTCCCCCGCCCCCACTTCTTCCCTCACCACACACACCAGCCAACTTCCCCCTCACCGCGTCCCCCCACCTCTCCCCTCGCCCCTACCCACCTCTCTCCCTCACCCTTTCCCCCTCATCTCTCTCCCTCCTCCCCCACCCACCCACCTGTCCCTCGCCCCCTTCACCCCCTTCCCCCACCCACCTCTCTCCCTCACCCTCCACCCCCTGCTCAACCTTCACCCCTTCCCCACCACTCTCTCCCTCGCCCCCACCGTCCACCCCACCTCTCTCCCTCCCCCCTTCCCCCCCATCTCTCTCCCTCGCCCCTTCGCCATCCACCTCTCTACCCCCCGCCCCCCCCACCCACCTTTCTCCCTCTCCCTCGCCCCACTCTCTCCCTCCCCCCACGCCCTCCTCAGCCCCCCTCTCCCTCACCCCTTCCCCCCCCTACAAAGGTCACGGCGCCAGCACGGGACACTCGGCGACCGAAGCGAGCGTCTTCTGTCAGGTTTCGCTTCGCTAGTCGAGCGTTTTACCGCTAGCGTCTCGGAATGTGCTCGGCCTTCTGTTCAATCGGCTTCGTTGCGCGTTGAACAAGTGGTCGGGGTGCATTGAACAAATGGGCGTGAACAAGTGGGCGTTGAACAAGTCGGTCGGGTGCGCTTGAACAAGTGCGTCCAGGGTGCGGTGAACAAGTGGTTGTTGGGCGTTGAACAAGTGGTCGGACGTCGGACGTTGAGACAAGTGGTTGTTGGGCGCTTGAACAAGTGGGTCGGGGTTGGCGCTTGAACAAGTATGTCAGCCGGTGCGCTTTGAACAAGTCGGTTCGGGGTTGCGTTGAACAAGGTCTTGGGCTGCGTTGAACAGTGGTTGTGTTGCGGTTGAAAGTGTGTTGGGAGTTGGAACAAATTGTCGTGGCGTTTGAACAAGTGGTCGGGGTGGCGTGAACAAGTGGTCGGGGTGCGTTGAACAAGTGGTCGGGGTGCGTGAACAAGTGGTCGGGCGTTGGCCAGTTGAACAAGTGTTGTTGGCGTTTGAACAAGTTGGGCGTTGAACAAGTGGCCGGTGGGAGTTGAACAAGTGGTCGGTGTGCGTTGAACAAGTGGTCGGTGTGCGTTGAACAAGTGGTCGTTGGGCGTTGAACAAGTGGTCGTTGGGCGTTGAACAAGTGGCCGTTGGGAGTTGAAACAAGTGGTCGTTGGGCGTTTGAAACAAGTGGCCGCTTGGCGTTGAACAAGTGGTGCGATTGCGTGAACAAGTGCGTCGGTGTGCGTTGAACAAGTGGTCGTTTGGGGCGTTGTAACAAGGTGGTCGTTGGGCGTTGAAACAAGTGGCGTTGCGGAGGTTGAAAAGTGGTGTTGGCGGTTGAACAAGGGCCTTGGGCGTTTTGAAAAGTGGTCGTTGGGCCGTGTGACAAGGTGGCCGTGGGCGTTGAACAAGGGTCGTTGGGCGGTTGAACAAGTTGGTCGTGGGCGTTTTGAACAAATGGCCGTTGCGCGTGAGACAGTGGTCGTTGGGCGTTGAACAAGTGGCCGTTGGGAGTTGAACAAGTGGTCGTTGGGAGTTGAACAAGTGGCGTTTGAAACAAGGTGCCCGTTGGGCGTTGACAACAGTGGTCGTGGGCGTTGAACAGAGTGGCGTTGGCGGCGTTGAACAAGTGGTCGTTGGGCGTTGAACAAGTGGCCGTTGGGCGTTGAACAAGTGGTCGTTGGGCGTTGAACAAGTGGCCGTTGGGAGTTGAACAAGTGGTCGGTGTGCGTTGAACAAGTGGTCGGTGGGCGTTGAACAACTGGTCGTTGGGCGTTGAACAAGTGGTCGTTGGGCGTTGATACAAAGTGGTCGCCCGTGTGCGTGAACAAGTGCGTCGGTGTGCGTTGAACAATGTGGGTCGCGTTGGCGTTGAAACCAAGTGGGTCGTTGGGCGTTTGAACAAGTGGCGTGGTGCGTTGAAAAACAAAGTGGTCGGTGTGCGTTGAACAAGTGGCCGTTGGGAATTGAACAAGCTGGCCGTGGACGTTGAACAAGTGGTCGTGGGAATTGAACAAGTGCCGTTGGGAGTTGAACCAAAGTGGTCGTTGAACAAGTGGCCGTTGGGCGTTGAACAAGTGGTCCGTTTGGACGTTGAAACAAGTGGTCGAGTAATTTGGGAGTTGAACAAGTGGCGCGTGGGCCGTTGAACAATGGACCGTTGGGGTTGACAGTGGCCGTAGGGAGTTTGAACAAGTAGGTACGTGGGAGTTTGAAACAAGTGGCCGCTGGGCGTTGAACAAATGGCCGTTGGGCAGTATAGCTTTTGTTCTGAAGAAAACAGTAGTGGCCGTTGGTTGTTGAAACAAGTAGCACGTTTGGGAGTTTGAAACAAGTGGCGCGTATGGGCCGTATATGAACATAGTGGTCGTTGGGAAGTTGAACAAAGTTGGTCGTTTGGAGTTGAACAAGTGGCCGCTGGGCAGTGAACAAATGGACCGTTGGCGTTGAACAACGTGGCCGTTGGTTTTGGAACAAAGTAGCCGTTGGGAGTTGAAACCAGTGGGCACTGTTGGGCGTATGGAAACCAAGTGTCGTTAAGGGAGTTGAACAGTGGTCCGTTGGGCGTTTGAACAATGTGGTCCGTTGGCGTTGAACAAGTGGGCCGTTGGGAGTTGAACAATGGCCGTTGGGAGTTGAACAAGTGGCCGGTGCGCCTTGAAGACCAGTGGCCGCTGGGCGTTGAATACCAAGTGGCCGTGGGCGTCATGAACTAGGGCCGTATGGGAGTTGAACAAGTGGCCACGTTGGGCGTTGAAGCAAGTGACCAGTTGGGGCCGTTGACAAGTGGCCGTTGGAGTTGAATCAAGTGGCCGTTGGGAGTTGAACAAGTGGCCGTATGGGAGTTGTGAAGCCCAAGTGGCCGTTGGGAGTTGAACAAGTGGCCGGTGCGCTTGAACAAGTGGCCGTTGGGTCGTTGAAAAGTGGCCGTTGGGCCCCGTCAGATGAGATAGTTACTGAACAAGGTGGCCAGGTTGGGAGTTTGAAACAAGTGGCCGTTGGGAGTTGGAGAGAACAAGTGGGCGTTGGGCGTGTGAAACAAGTGGCCGGTGCGCTTTGAACCAAGTGGCACGCGAACCTGGGCGTTGAACATTATTATCCTTTTGATCTCAGTGGTCACGTTGTGGCGTTGGAACAGTGGCGCGGTGCGCTTGAACACGTGGTGAGCCGTATGGGCGTGGAACAAGTTGGCCGTTGGGCGCTCGTGAACAAGGTGGCCGGTGCGCTTGGAAACAAGTGACCGCTGGGCGTTGAAATCAAGGTGGCCATAAGTGGGCGTTGCGAACAAGTGGCAACCAGTTGGGGTTGAACAAGTGGCTCGTTGGGAGTTGAAGCAAGTGGGCCGTTGGAGTTTGAACAAGTGGCAGTTGGGCGTCTGACAGTGCCGGATCGCTTGAATACAGTGGCCGCTGGCCGTTGAACAAGTGCCGTTGGGCGTTGAACAAAGTGGCCGTATGGGGCGTTGAACAAGTGGTCCGTTGGGCGATTGAACCAAGTTGGCATGGCCGTTGGCGTTGAACAAGTGGCCGTTGGCCCGTTGAACAAGTGGCCGGGCTGGCGTTGAAACAAGTGGCCGTTGGGCGTTGAACAAGTGCAGTGTTGGGCGTTGAACCAAGGGAACGTCTTGGCGTTGAACAGTGTGGCCGTTGGGCGTTGAAACAAGTGGCCGTTGGGCGTTGAACAAGTGGCCGTTGGGCGTTGAACAAATGGCCGTTGGGCGTTGAACAAGTGGCCGTTGGGAGTTGAACAAGTGGCCGTTGGGCGTTGAACAAGTGGCCGTTGGGCGTTTGAACAAGTGGCCGTTGGGCGTTGAACAAGTTGGCGTTGTGAACAGTGGTCGGGTTCTTTTTTGTAGACTTTTTGGCGGCGTGGGGTGGGGGTGGGTGGGGGGAGGGGGGGAAGGGGGAGGGGAAAATCTGTTGGGCGTGACTTTATTGAATAATGAGGTCGGAGGGAGGAGAGGGAGGGGGAGGTCCATGGGGGTGTTTGAGTAGGTGTGTGTGTCTCTTTCGTAGGCGTGTGGGTGGGTGTAATGTATGCATGAATATCCATGCACACAGACGCATGTACATGTATAGCACACATATATCCAGAGACGCATAATTCATGTACACACACACACATACACACGTATACACACAAACACATATACACTCATGCACACACACATACACCGTACACACTCATACACACAACATGCACACGACACACACACACACACACCACACACAGACACACGTACACACACTCATGCACACACACACACACATACATGTACGGCGCACATTAATTAGAGCAGCAGACAAACACACGGCGTGAGTGAGTGAGTGTAGGTAATGTGGCATTTGCGGGGGGGAGGGGGGGGAGGGGGAGGAAGAAAGGAGAAGGGAGGGGCG
>NW_020871724.1:548529-553529 GCF_003789085.1 Penaeus vannamei | reverse complement strand
TCATTTGCCTGATACTTATTTATCCCTGATACTCATTCTTCCCTGATGCTTATTTTATCCTGATGCTCATTTTCCCTGATGCTTATTTATCCTGATGCTCATTTCCCTGATACTTATTCATCCTGATACTCATTTTCCCTGATACTTATTTATCCTGATACTATTTCCCTGATGCTTATTTATCTGATACTCATTTGCCCTGATACTTATTCATATCCTGACCTACTAATTTTCCCTGATACTTATTTATCCTGATAACTCATTTTCCCTGATACTTTTTATCCTGGACATCACTTACTTAATTATCCTGATACTCATTTTCGCTGATACTTATTTATCTGATATTCATTATTTCCTGATACTTATTTATCCTGATACTCATTTTTCCCTGATGCTTATTTATCCTGATACTCATTTTCCCTGATGCTTATTTATCCTGATACTTCATTTTCCCTGATGCTTATTTATCCTGATACTCATTTTTTCCTGATGCTTATTTATCCTTACTCATTTTCCCTGATACTTATTTATCCTGATACTCATTTGCCTGATACTTATTTATCCTGATACTCATTTGCCCTGATACTTATTTATCCTGATACTCATTTTCCCTGATACTTATTTATCCTGACACTCATTTCCCTGATACTTATTTATCCTGATACTCATAACTGTTTCCCTGTACTTATTTATCCTGATATTCATTTCCCTATACTTATTTAATCCTGATACTACATTTCCCTGATGCTTATTTTATCCTGATACTCATTTTCCCTGATACTTAATTTATCCTGGATATTCATTTTCCTGATACTTATTTATCCTGATACTCATTTTCCTGCTTATTTATATCCTGATCCCGATACTTATTTATCCTGAATACTCATTTGCCCTGATACTTATTTATCTGATACTCATTTTCCCTGATACTTATTTATCCTGATGATCTCATTTTCCCTTATACTTATTCATCCTGATACTAATTTTCCCTGATACTTATTAATCCTGATACTCATTTGCCCTTATACTTATTTATCCTGATACTCATTTGCCCTGATCTTATTTATCCTGATACTCATTTGCCCTGATACTTATTTATCCTGATACTCATTTTCCCTGATACTTATTTATCCTGATACTCATTTTCCCTATACTTATTCATCCTGATACTTATTTTCCCTGATACTTTATTTATCCTGATACTCATTTGCCCTTGATACTATTTACCTGATACTCATTTTCCCTGATACATTCCTGATACTCATTTGCCCTGATACTTATTTATCCTTCATTTTCCCTATACTATATTATCCTGATACTCATTTGCCTCCTGCGGTAAGGATTACGTATATATCAAGCTCATTTTTTTACAGTCAATTTGATAAGATAGCAGGGATTTTTTTTTTTTTTTTTTTTTTTTTTTTTTTTTTTTTGTAAATATAGAAATATTTTACGTAGAGAGGGTTGGTGTCAGGAAGGGCATCCGACTGCAAATACCCATCCAAAACCAACATGGAATGAACCGTAATAGGAGGTTCACCCATAACCGACCATCCATATAGGAATGAGAGAAAATTGAGAAGAGAAGGATAGAAAAAAATTTACGTCTGATATGACAAAAATGAATAAAATATTTTCAAAATTAGAAACAATTTACGTCTGATATGACAGAAATGAAAAAAAAAATATTTTAAAAATCCGTACCTGTGTGGAGAAGGAGACAGACAGACAAAAATAAACATATACGTACTCACCAGGCTTCCCCCGCACATACATACACGCATCTACCTGTGTGTCTGTGTACCTTTATGTGACAGCAGATGCACATACATATTCCATCCCTTCTATTATTCCATATATGCATGTCGGTTTAACTGTACGAACGCATAGCACTGCCTTGGGTACACATACATATATAAATATATTTACACCTATCTGCGTATGTTGGTTATATGCGTATCTAGGCAACCGTACTGGCAGGGCAACGCGTGTGTGCGTATTTATGTATGTGTACCGTAGTTTTGTATCCCCTTTGCCATATCTATATATTTGTTCTGTCTCGTCATCTGTCTGTTTATGTACCAGTCTATCGACCAATTCATAAATATGTTTGTTTTTGTGTGTGTGTGTGGGTGGGGGGGGGTATGTGTGTGTGTTGTGTGTGTGTGTGTGTGTGTGTGGTGTGTGTGTGTGTGTGTGTGTGTGTGTTGTGTGTGTTGTGTGAGTGTGTGCGTGTGCGCACGCGCTCTTTATTTCATTTAAATTTTCCCTAAATTTTCCTTTAATTTCCAAAAAAGGGGAAAAAAAAGCAAGGACTTAAGGAACGGGAAAGAAAAGAGGAGAGAAAGAGCGAAGGAAGGGGGAAGAAGAGAAGAAGGGGGGGGGGCTGAGTGCGTGGAGATTGGGGGGGGGGGAGGTCAAGTGAGTGTCGGTTTCCTGTTAGGATTTTTTGTTCAACTGTTTTCACTCGTGCAGAGAACAGTAGTTTGTCATGCCTCGTAATGCTTGTTCTTTGTACCAGCTTCTGTCGAGAGAGAGAGAGAGAGAGAGAGAGAGAGAGAGAGAGAGAGAGAGAGAGAGAGAGAGAGAGAGAGAGAGAGAGAGAGAGAGAGAGAGAGAGAGAGAGAGAGAGAAGAGAGAAGAGAGAGAGAGAGAGAGAGAGAGAGAGAGAGAGAGAGAGAGAGAGAGAGAGAGAGAGGAGAGAGAGAGAGAGAGAGAGAGAGAGAGAGAGAGAGAGAGAGAGAGAGAAAGAGAGAGAAATTGAAAGAGAGAGAAGAGAGAGAGAGAGAGAGAGAGAGAGAGAGAGAGAGAGAGAGAGAGAGAGAAATTCAGATAGAGAAATTGAAAGAGAGAGAGAGAGAGAGAGAGAGAGAGAGAGAGAGAGAGAGAGAGAGAGAGAGAGAGAGAGGAGAGAGAGAGAGAGAGAGAAGAGAAGAGAGATAAATTGAGATAGATAGATAGATAAATGGCTAGAAAGAGATAAATTGAGATAGATAGAGAGAGAGATAAAGGGGAAGGAGGAGAGACAAAGGAAGATAATAGAATCCGAATATGGTATACCTTCATACAGTATCATTTCCTTTGCAATTATTAGAATGAAATGATTTTCTTAACGTATTTCATCTTTAGATCTGATATTATTTTTTTATTGACATTCCTTGTTTTTTTCTTGTTATTTTTGTTTGTTGTTTCTTTCTATTTTCTCCTGACTTTTTCAGTATCATTTTTTTAGATAATTTTTAATTTTTTTTATTTTATATTTTTTCAAATCCATCATGTAACGTTTTATCTTGTTATCATTTTTTGTTTCATTTTCACCTCTTAAATAAACTAATGTACTTGCTTTGATTCTTTTTAAAAAAAAATCTCACTTATCATCATTTTAATGTAAAACAAAAACAGGTTTAAAGAAAACACTAGATAAATAGCTTCAAACTTAAAAATTTAATCATTACACATTGGGTTTTCAATATTTTTTACAAAAATATTTCTCCTTACAAACACGGTCTTCCTTTTTTTATTATATACACACTATCAATAATTAAGACACCAGAGTCCATTCATTAATAATCATCAACATCATTTCATACACAGTCAATAATAGCATCATCTGTGCGATACGATCAGCGAGTTTGACCCTTAAACACTCACACGATAAAGCTCATTTGTAGACATACTCGTCAGTAGCAAATTTGCATATATAAACCACAGAAATAGTCTCTTTTTTAAATGATAATTATAATCCAAGTTCCGAAATAAAAATTGACGAAATAAATAAGAGGAAAAAACAATCATTATTTAAATAAATAACATTTTTATTTTTTTTAAAGAAAGGCAAAAACATTCGTTCCTTTGGCATTCTTTTCATATCATATCATATATATATATAAAGAAACGCGAACAGAAATGAGCCTTATATATAGTACGTATAAGTGTCAATATCACTCAGACCGTCACATAATAATACTGCGCCTGTCACAACGTCTAGGACTCAAGATATAATAATTACTCCATTTTCCTTCTTAATAAACCTTTATGAATGACTTGCGTGGAGGGAGGGAGGGGGGGGGGGGGGGGAGGGGGAGGGGTCAGAGGACGGGGGGTGGGGGGTGGAGGTCTGAGGGCGGGGGGGGGGGGGGTAGCGGGGTATGAACAAATCTATAACAGCGCTCTCAGGTAGAGGGGGAGGGGAAGGGGGAGATGCAACATTTTTTTTTCTTCTATTTTTTTGACTGGGGAAGAAGGGGCGGGGGGCGGCTGGGGGTGGGTGGGGGGGGGAACTTTTTGGGGGGTGGGGGGGGGGAACTGGGGGGGTGGGATTGGGGAGAGGGGGGGGGAAGGGAGAGGGGGGAAGATCATGACATATTATATTTAATTTAAATAAAAAGATAAATAATGTCCATGATAACTGAATATCAATTTAGGTGATCTAAGTATACTCATAAACCTTTAAGAACAATGATCCCTCTTCAAACAAAAAAAACCTTGCTTCATGTCAGTAAGGCAGAAATATATGCTGGTGACAGAGATGCCAAATATATCACGACCTGTGTTTATATACCTTTACTTTTATTAGATCAACACTGTTCAGTTATAACGCCAATGACACCAAAATCTGAACAATGATAATGATAATAAATAAAATTAAAAAAAAAATTCCTTGGGCTGTTCATAAGGTTATGATTGGCTGAGCTCTGACACAGTTCAGCCAATTAACCCATTTTCCTTTAGATTACCAATCGAAATTACCAATCGAAATAGTGATTATAATAACAATAAAAATAATAAACACAAGTTGATTAGACGTGGACAAACTGTATTCAAATTGCAATGGAGCCAATATATGAATAACTCTATTTGGCGAAAATCCATTCTGAGTCTATGGGAACAACATGACTGTCGTAAAAAAGAGTAAAAAATAAATAAATAAGTCCATTTCATGCAAAATACACGAGTTTAAATAAAAATATGACCTTTCTTTCGCACACTGAAACATCAAC
>NW_020871724.1:538529-543529 GCF_003789085.1 Penaeus vannamei | reverse complement strand
GGGCGGAGGGCGGGCTGGCTGCTGCTCCTCAAGGCGGAGCGGCGGCGGCGGCGGGGCGGGGTCGCGGCGAGCGGACGCGGCCGGGGACTAAGACGCGGTTAAGGGTCGCTGACGTCACAAGGTCGAGGCCACGACGTGCGCCGACGACGACGACGACGACGAGGGGAAGTCCAGCCTCTCCTGCGGGCGCGGCGTGGGCGGCAGGGAGCCCGAGCTGTGCGACGAGCCGACGGAGCCCAGCGAGCCGACGGGCGACGTGGCCGACGCGTGGGCGGAGGCGGCCAGCGAGGAGGGCGCGCAGGCGGGGGCGCTGCGGGTGGAGATGGAGCGCGTGAGGGCGTCGCGCGCCCGCAGCATCAGCCACGGGTGCTGCAGGATCTGCTCGAGGCTCGGGCGGTCGCCGGGGCTGACGCGCAGGCACCAGCGGATCAGGCTCTGGCACTCCTCCGAGAGCGAGCCGCGGAACTGCAGCCGCGCCGACACGATCTGGTCCTCGTACTCGAAGGGGATGTCCCCGCACACGAAGTCGTACAGCAGGATGCCCAGCGACCACACGGTGGCCGGCACGCCCTGGTACTGGTTCTGCAGGATCCACTCGGGCGGCGAGTAGACCTTCGTCCCTGCGGAGGAGAGAGAGAGGGGGCGGTTAGCGGGGGGACCGAAGGAGCCGAGGGGGGGGGGCTGGGGAGCGAGCGGGATTGACACGACCAAAGGAGAGACGAGAAGGAATGGGGCATGGAAGAGAGGGAGAGGGAGAGGAGAGAGGAGAGGAGAGAGGAGAGAGGAGAGAGAGAGAGCGAGGAGAGGAGCGAGAGAGGAGAAGAGAGAGAGAGAGAGAGAGAGAGAGAGAGAGAGAGAGAGAGAGAGAGAGAGAGAGAGAGAGAGAGAGAGAGAGAGAGAGAGAGAGAGAGATTGAGAGAGAGAGAGAGAAGAGAGAGAGAGAGAGAGAGAGAGAGAGAGAGAGAGAGAGGAGAGAGAGAGAGAGAGAGAGCAGTGAGAGAGAGAGAGAGAGACCGACCGACTTTCACAGCTAGAATCCGTGAATGCCTCGGGGTGAAGAAGGAGTAGGGAGGAGGCAGGAGGAGAAGGAGGAGGAGGGGGGGGGGGGAGAAGGTGCTTCAATCTCTCAGTTCACTCACGACTTGAATATCTACCCCCCCTCCCCCTCCCTCCCAACCACCCAGTTCTCACGCTAGCCTTAAAACCCCACTACTTATAAACTATACTAAACTAATACTAAAAATAAAGTTACTACAGAAAGATACTCAATTGCTACGTATAATCAGCCAGTGATTACTTAATAGAACTAATCCTAAATCATCCATTACCAAGAAATGTTAAACAGGTTGTAGTGAGTAAAACAAACATACAAAACAACGAAGCTATAAGACCATCTAAGTAAAAAAACAAAAAAACAAACAAAAAATCGAAGTTAGAAAGACCATCTAAAAAAAAAAAAAAAAAAAACGAAAAAAACGGAAAAAACGAAAAAAAAAAAAAAACGAAAAAAAGTACCAATATTAAGACATACGACCACAAAACGCGACATAAACAAACGGCAATCATACCCCTTCATGTACCAAAGCCCAATATTAGGCATTCACTCACTCACTGAACTCACTTTAAGATTCATCAACATCACGTCACGAAGACTATTCCATGGGCCCCCCCCCTCCCCCTATCCCCCCTCCCCCTCCCCCCTATCCACGCTTCCCCAACCCACCGCAACCATATACATTACCCTCCTCTTCTCTCCCTACCCCAACCCCCCCCACCCACGTCCAACCATTCCCCTCCGCGAATTTCGACCTATATACTTTTTATGATACGTTCATGTCCCCTCTTATTCTTCCCCTTCTTCTCTTCTCTTCTCCCTTCAAGTCCTTCCCCCTTTCTCCTTATTTCATCTCTTTCCCTCTTTCTAGCATTCCCTTCTCTCTCTCTCTGTCTCTCTGTCCTCTCTCTCTCCTCCTTCTCTCTCTCTCCCTCCTTCTCTCTTCTCTCTCTCTCAATCTCTCTCTGTCACTCTATCTCTCCCACTCTCTTTCTCCCTCTGTCTCTCTCACTCTCCCTCCTTCTCTCTCTCCCTTTCTCTTTCTCTCCTGCTGTCACGATGCAGCTTCTGAGAGAGAGAATAGGGACGGGAGAAGAGGATGATATGACCTTGTTTGGATATTCTGCTACCTCACGTAACTCTTCTCTCTCCCCTCTCTCCTCCTCTTCCTCTCTCTCTCTACCCTCCCCTCCCATCCCCTCCCCCCCTTCCCATCCTCCTCTACCCCCCTCTCCCTTCCTATCCCTCCCTCCCTCTCCACTCCCCCTCCTCCCTCCATCCCCTCTCTACCCCTCCCTCTCTCACCGTCCCCTTTCTCCTTCCAATCCCTCTCTATCCCTCCCTCCCTCCATCCCTCTCCCGTCTCTACCCCTTCCCCCTCCCTCCCCCTCCCCCCTAAAGACACCACACGTGATAAGAGGGCGCGACAAAGGTGCAGGAAAAAGGTCACATTTACTGTACGTATGATCCTTTCTTCCTCCCGTTGCGCCGCGGCACTGGGACTCGTCGAGAAGCCATGCAAATGGTTTTCTAATTCGGGGGGGGTGAGGGGGTTGGGGGTTGGGTGGGGATTTCGTTTCCCTTCTCTCTTTCTTTTTCTCTGTTGCTCTCTATCTACTTTTATAAATTTATCTATTTATTTTTGTTCCTATGTTTCTTTGTCTGTCTCTCTTTACATTCTCTCTCTCTATGTCTATATCTCCATCTCTGTCTCTCTGTCTATCTCTCTTCTTCTTCTTCGCCTTCTTCTTTCTTTGTCTGTCTCTCTTTCATTCTCTCTCTCTCTATGTCTATATATCTGTCTCTGTCTCTGTCTATCTCTCTCTCTCTCACTTCTTCTTCTCCTTCTCCTTTTCTTCTCTCCCTCCCCTTCTCGTCTTTCTGCGTGTTCATTCCCACCTCCGCCCTTGCGTCTCCTCCCTTTCCTTTTTTTCTTCTATCTCCATCTCCTTTCTCTTCTTCCTACCCCCATTCTGTCTTCCCTTCACCTGTGCTCCGCGGTCCTCTGCCACTCCTCCTCCTCCTCCTCCTCTTCCCCTCTCCTGTGCCGCCCTTTCCCCCTCCCGTCCTTGTCTTCTCACCTATGCCATTTTCCTTCCCCCTCTCCCCTCCCCGTCCCCCTCTAATTCCCTCCTCCCGCTTCCTTACCCCTCTCCAATGCCCTCCCTCCCTCACCTCTCCCCTCCCCCGCCCTCCCCACCCTCTCCAATGGCCTTTCCCTCCCCTCCCTCCCCCTTACCCCTCTCCAATACCCTCCCTTTCCCTCCCCCTCCCCCCTCCGATCGCATAATTTCCCAAAGGGGGAACGGCAAGGGAGCGGGCTCTCTCATGCCTCCTTTCCCTTCCCTTCCTTCGTGTACATTTGCCCTTTTTTTATCGCTTCTCCTTTTCTCTCCCTCTCCTCCTCCTCCTCCTCCATCTTTCCCCCCCATCCTTCTTATTTCACTACTTCTATTCCTCCTTTTCTCCTTCTCCTCTCCTGTCCAGTCCTTCCAAACTCCCTCTTACCACTTTCTTCTATTCCTCTCCCTACCTCTTTCTTTTCCTTCTCCTCCTCCTTCCCCCCTCCCTCTCTTCCTTCACCCGCCCCACCCACCCTTCTTCTCCCTTCCCGTCCCCTTCCTATCTCCTTACCCCCCCCGGTCCCACCCTATTACCCATTCATTCTCCCCCCCTCCCTCTCCCCTTCCTATCTCTTACCTTACCCCCGCCGATTCACGCTCCCACCTTGGCCACCCTCCCACCTTGGCATGCCCCCATCTTGGCGCACGGCCCCCCGAAGGAGACTGTAGATGAAGCCGCAAGAACTCAAGAAAATCAGAGAATAACTCTCCAAAAAACGCAAGAAGAAAGACGACTTACCAATCCGCAAAAATGAAAGTATAAAAAGACTGGGCTTGGACACACCCTAATAATTACGATAAGAAAACAACAAACAACAACACAACCAAATAGTGGAAAAAAACAACCACATACAATATAAACATATTACCAAAAACGTGAAAAAACAAACAAATAAACATAACAAACACTGAAATACAACAAATAAAACATAAAAATCCGTGGAAAAAACCAACAAACAAAATAAACATATAATAAAAATCGTGGAAAAACACACACAATCATACCAAAATAAACAATACAACAAAAAAACGTGAAAAAAACAAACTATAAAACATGAAACAAAAAACGTGAAAAACAAACAAATTAAACATATAAAAACGTGCAAAAATAAGGCATATCACAATCACACACAAACGTAAAAAAAAGCATATAACAAAGATCGTGAAAAACAAACAAACAAATAAACATATAACAAAAAAAAAAAACGTGAAAAAACAAATAAACATATAACAAAATCGTGAAAAAAACAAGAAATAATAAACATATAAACAGCCTATTAACGTAAAAAACAAAAACAAAAAGTACAATGATTATAAAACATATAAAACAGGGGGAAGGGGGGAAGGGGGAAGGGGGAGGGGGGGGAGGAAGAGGAACAGGTACAAGACAGTTCGTTTTTTTTTTTTCTCTTTTTCTTTTTTTTTTTGCTTTGTTTTTATCTTTTTTTAGTTCCGGCTTCGAGTCCAAGAACATATTAGGAAACAGGAAGGACAAAAACAAGCTAACAAGATCAGGAAGGAAAAGCAAAAAAAGAAGGAAAAAAAAATGAAACAAACAAACAAAAAAAACATAACCACCACAAACTAAAGCACATAACCTAACCAAACAAACATAAACAAAATACAAAAAAAAATATAAAAAAACGAAGAAAACCCAAAACATTTTATATCGAACCCATTCATCAAAAAAAAAAAAAAAAAAAAAAAAAAAAAAGCGAGAGAGAGAAAAAGAAGTGATCTCCCGACGGCAAGATCGCGCTCGAGGTGCCAGTGCATCATTTACCAAAGGGCAGGAAAGAGGTCGAGCTGGATCGTTTTATTCG
>NW_020871724.1:525923-533423 GCF_003789085.1 Penaeus vannamei | reverse complement strand
CTTTCTGAGATGGTCATGCCTGCTTGTAGCGTGGTGTACATGGTAATGCATGACCCCAATTTAAGCGCATGATCTTGACAGCAATGTGAGAGGAGGGGAGGGGAGGGGGAGGGGAGGGAGGGGAGGAGAGGGAGGGAGGGAGGAGGAGAAAGGAGAAGGAGGGAAGGGGAGGGGAGGGGAGGAGGAGAAGGAGAGTAGGGGGAAGGGAGGAAGGAGGGGAAGAGGAGAAGGAGAGGAGGGGGAGGGAGGAGGAGAAAGGAGAAGAGGGGAGGAGGAGAAAGGGGAAAACGGGGAGAAGGAGAAAGGAGAAGAGGGGAGGGGAAAGAGGAGAAAGGAGGAAGGGGAGGGGAGGGGAGGAGGAGAAAGGGGAAGAGGGGAGGGGAAGAGGAGGGGAGGAGGGTGTGGGAAGGAGTAAAGAGAGTGTGGACAAGTCTGGCTCTATTGAGACATTTGGCTGAGTGGGTGAATGTCGCGCCATCTTGCTCTCTCTCTCTCTCTCTTCTCTCTGTCTCTGTCTCTCTCTCTGTCTGTCTCTCTCTCTCTCTCTCTCTCTCTCTCTCTGTCTCTCTCTCTCTCTCTCTCTCTCTCTCTCTCTCTCTCTCTCTCTCTCTCTCTCTCTCTCTCTCTCTCTCTCACACACACACACACACACACACACACTGCCTGTCTCTTAGGGAAAGAGAGGAAGAGAATAAGAGTGAGAAAGAGAAAGAAGGAGAGGAGAGGAGAGACAGACAGACAAAGAAAGAAACAAAACAAAACAAAACAAAAAAACGAAAAAACAAAACAAAACAGAGAAACCGAACCCGAATGAAAAGAGAGAAAATGAGGAAAAAAAAAGAAGGAAAAAAAATGAGAAAACAACGCACACGGGATGAGGAGAGGAGAAGGGAAAGGGAGGAGAGGGGAAGGGAGGAGAGGGGAAGGGAGGGGGAGGGGGGGGAGGAATGGTCATGCGGGGTCGTGCATGGTTCCGGACAGTAACGGCGGCGGCTGTGCATGTTTGTGTGGCTTTTCCTCATAACTTACGGTCGGGGCAGAATACTGGGGGTAATTATATTGCAGGGAAAGTATGCGAGAACTGCACGGGGGAATATGAGGCGAGTGCATGCGTGAGTGAGTGAGTGAGTGAATTTGTGTGAGTGAGTGACTGAGTGGATGCGTGAGTGAGTGAGTGAGTTAATATGTGTGAGTGAGTGAATTTGTGTAAGCGAGTGACTGAGTGGATGAGTGAATGAACATGAGTCAGTGAATATGTGTGAGTGAGTGAGTGAGTGAGTGAATTTGTGTGAGTGACTGAGTGATTGAGTGGAAGAGTGAGTGAACATGAGAGTCAGTGAATATGTGTGAGTGAGTGAGTGAGTGAGTGAATTTGTGTGAGTGAGTGGGTGAATGTGAGTGTGTGAATGAGTGACTGAGTGAATGCGTGAGTGAGTGAATTTGTGTGAGTGAGTGACTGAATGTGGGTGGGTGAGTGAGTGAGAGAGTGTGACTGAGTGGATGAGTGAGTGAACATTAGAGTGTGAGTGAGTAAGTGAATGAGTGATTGAGTGAACATAAGAGTAAGCGAATGCGTGAGTGAATGTGCGAGTGAATGTATGTGAAAAATGGGCAGATGATTTTTCTAAATAAATGGATGACAACATACAGAAAAAAAATAAAATAAAATAAAATATAAACAAATACAAACCAAAAAAAAGACCAAAAAATAACCTCACAAAAAAAGACCAAAAATCAACACATCAGCCCCCCTACCCCCCTACCCCCCCCTTAAAAAAAAAAAAAAAAAAAAAAAAAATTGACCGCACAGACGAGAAAGAAAACGTGCCTAAAAGTTAAGTCACGATTTATCCGTTTTCTTTTCCCAAAAATCTAGGTCGGTTTAACATCAAACTAATAACAATCACGAACCATTTTTTTCTCTCTTTAATAATCTCGCTTTCAATTGTTTGATTTCTTGTTGAATGAAAAGGCAAAAGAGAAATGAATAATATAGTAATAATCATTATAGTAATAACTGTGATAATGATACTAATAACTAATAAAAATAATGTTACTAGTAATTGTTGATAAAGATGATAATAATGTCAACAGTAATAGCACTAAATATGAGAAACGGATAAACAAACAAACGTAAAAAAAAAAAAGAACCCAAACAAACAAATAAGCCTACCTAACCCTGACAAAAATAAAACAAAAAAACATACTGGACAAACAACCAAAACAAACGACTTAAAAAAACACACAAATAAACAATCTAAACAAAAACAACTAAAAAAAAACAAGCAAATAAACAAAACAAGTAATCAACATAAAAACAAATAAACAAGTAAATAAACAACAAAAACAAGTCAACAACCAAAACAAAACACATAACAAAAAACAAACGTAACAAGTAAACAAACACAAAACAAAACACACAACCAAAAACAAAAACAAGTATATAAACCAAACCCAAAACAACAACAAAAGTAAACAACAACAACAAAAACAAGTCGTGACTCACCCTCGAAGTCCGTGTAGACCTTGTCCCTGACGAAGAAAGCCCCAGACCCGAAGTCGATGAGCTTGAGGGCGACGCGTCCGTGGCGGTCCGTGGTGACCAAGAGGTTCTCGTCCTTGATGTCGCGGTGGATCACGCCCGCCATGTGACACGCCAGGACCATGCTCACGACCTGGGGGGAGAGGGGGGGGGAGGAGAGAGAGATGGGGGGTTAGTATGGTGGTGATATAAAGGGGGGAGGGAGGGGGTTGATACAGGTGAGGGGGAGGGGGTTATGTTTCAGATCTTTCTTCTTTTCAATCTAAATATACTTTTAGTTTTAGTTTTTTTATATTCGGATGTGCAAGGGGAAGGAAGAGAGAGGATGAGGAGCAGAAGATGGACGAGACTGAGAGGAGAGAGAAAGGAGGGAAGAGAGAAAGAGAGAGAGAGAGAAAAAGGAGAGAATAAGAGGAGATAGAAGAGAGGAAGAAGGAAGATGAGAGAGAAAGAGAGAAAGATGCAGAGGAAGAAAGATATTGAGAGAAGAGAAAGAGAAGAGAAAAGAGAAAGAAGAAAAGAGAAAAGAGAAAGAGAGGAGAGAGAGAGAGCAGAGAGAGGAGAGAGAGGAGAGAGAGAGAGAGAGAGAGAGAGAGAAGACAGAAACAAGAAGCAAAACAAAGCAAGAATAAAAAATAAAAAAACACGAAAGAAAGAGAACTGAAACACAGATGACAGATGAAGAAAAAGAAGAAGAAGAGAAAAGAAAAACTGGAAGAAGAAGAAGAAGAAAAAAAAGGGAAAAAGAAAACACAAAACAAAAAACAAGAAGAAGAAGAAAGAAGACTCAAACCAACAACACCAACATAGAGAAGGCTCCACGACCCACCTGTAGCATGAGATCCCTAGCCTCACCCTCCGGCAAGGGTCCTCTCTCCGTCACGTAGTCATAGAGGTCCTTGCAAGGATCAGGACGCTCGAGGATCAGCAGGAAGGAGTCGTCCCTCTCGAGCCAGTCCAGGAGCCGAACCACCTGGGGAATGTGGGCCACGCGGAGGAGCAGTGCCACCTCCATTGGCACTCTTTGGCCGTTTACCTGAGGGAGAGAGAGAGAGAGAGGGTCGGTATTATAAATCTGGTGAAAAAGGGGGTAATGTTATGGTGAGGATGTGGTTTAGGAAGAAGAATAGGAGGGAAAAACACATTAGACACAGGACACAGACCACACAACACAACTCACTCAAACATACACTCACACACTCTCTCTCTCTCACACAACTCAGACACACGCACACACTCACACGGTTCACGAATTAGGACGAATTCATAGAATTTTAAGGCATAACGCATGGCGATCACAGGACACTTCAACATCCTCTTATAACGTCCTATCTAATAACCCCGTTTCATGCCCTTGATACAACACCCCCCTCCCCTCATCCCCCGTAATGTATTTTACTCTATAGAACCAACCTTCGAAATAGATTTCAGCCATAACAGCCCCTCACCACACTCCTAAAACACGTTTTCAATATACACAATACAGTACCTTCGTTTCCTATACAGTTTTATTAGAATCAACCCTTTCAGTATAGGCCAGAGGAACACAGCCAATTCCCAAATCTATAGGAACAATGCTCAGAGTACGTACTGGACTACTATCGCCTCTATGTCACAGGAGCATAAGGAATCCGGTAGCCCACAAGCTGCTAAAACACATCAGCTTTAACAGTACCATTACTAGCCTGGGAGGGAGGGAGGGATGGAGGGAGGGGGAGGAGAGGAGAGAGAGAGAAGAGGAGAGAGGAAAGAGAGAGAGACGAGAGAGGATGAGAGAGAGAGAGAGAGAGGATGAGACAATAGATAGTATGAGACAGGATAGAATAAGAGATGAGAGTGATCCATAGATAGATAGGTAACAGAGAGAGAGAGAGGGGGGAGGGCGTGATAGTAGGGCGGATAATAATAAAGAAATTTAAAGTATCAAAATCATTCCTTTGGATCCATTCGTTTTTCCCCTGGCGTTTTATCCTCCTATCTCCCTCCCCCCTCGTGTGCGTTATCCCCTCCCGCGCGTGCTACACACCCTTCCCCTCCCTCATTCTCCGCTCTCCTTCTCTTTTCTTCTCCCTTCCTCTAATGTGGGTGGCTCTGTCGAGAACTGCGTCTCCTCTCCCCCCTCCTCCCTCGTCGTGCCTCTTTCCAATCTTTACTCCGTTCTCGCCATAACATCTCACTGGCTCCCAATTATCCTATTAAACTAACCCCCTCCTCTTCTCTTCCTCTCTCTCTCTCCTCCCTCCCTATCCTCTCTCTCATCTCTCCCTTCCAAAAATAAACCACACAGATACACACGTCGCTATCCACCCACACATCAGGACGAGCCCACACATGCCTCTTAATGCAGAGCCGGAGGACATTCGACCTCATCCTTACCGCTTGAGATTCGAAATTCAACCTTGAATAGTTATGTCTTTGTTTTTCCGTTTCTTTTTTTACTTTTAACTTGTTTTTCTTAATGCTTCTTCCCTTTTTTTAACCTTTTTTTTTTATTGTCTTCCCTTTCTTTTTTTTTTTCTCTTTCTCTCACCTCTTGATCGTATCCTTTGAAGGAATCGAGAGAAAGAAATACAGGCACGTCTTGCCTGGCGACACATGTAGCCTTATACAAGACCACCGGACTAGGCCTACTCGAGTAAATTTCCACTCGGCCTCTACCAGCTAGACCTACGGAATGACAGCGATTTCGACTTTTGAGGGACAGTTGCGTCAGTTAATCATCTAAAAACCAATCCATCACAGGACTCCCCCTCTTCCCCTTTTCCCCCTAAACCCCTCCCCCACCCCTCCACACGAGCCCATGCAATGCTGCAATGATAGTTACCTGAACATTAAAGCCTGTTCGGGGCTACCGCACTGGGCTCCGATGAGCCGCTCGTCTGCCAACGCTCGTCAGTTCTTCTCTCGCGTGATTGCTCTCCTTCTTCCTCTCTCTTTACGCTTTCTTTCTTTCTCTTTCTTCTCTCCTTCTCCTCTTCCCTATTACGCTCCTTGGCTCTTTTATTCTTTCTATCCTTCTCTCCCTTCTGCTCTTCGCGTTTTTTTTCATTTTCTTTTCTTCTTCGTACATCCTCCTCCATCTCTCCCATACTTACGCTTTTCACCGATCTCTTCTCTTTCCTTCCCCACGCTTTCCATGCTCTTTCCTGCTTCTGCTTTTTTGTTATTTTCCATTCTCTTTCTCTTCTCTCTTTTACAAACGAGACTCGAAGAATAAGAGTAACGGATATCAACGGGGGAGGGATGGGTGACGAAGGAAGATATCTATACTACCCACACACACATCACACACACACAACACCCAACCACACACACAGCACACACACACCACACACACACACTACACACGACAAATACCACCACATATGTATATTAGATATATATTATATATAGCGTCAATAATTATATATATATATGGTTATATCTATATATACTTAATATACTATATATATATATAGTATAAACATTGAATCACCTTATCGAGCTGATTTCCCACTTTTCTGTTCGTGAATCTAATTTATACATCATTTCCAAACTTTAGATCCCCGTTGACATACCACCCGCAACCTTGCGATAGTGTCTGCGACGCGTATTGGCCGATCAATAATCATAAAATAACTAAAAATACTAATGAAGAACGATTTAATCATAAGAGACATTTAAAATCATGCAACTCTTCTCGGTTATGTTTTGTTTATTCATTTTCCATACCCTTTTCCTTCATTTTTTCCCTCGTTTTTTCTTGTATGCAAGTCCGGATTTTCCCTCTTTCCTCTGCTTTCCGTTCTTTTTCATTTTTCTTTCTTTCTTGTATTCTTTTATTTTTTTACATTTCCTCTTTCTTTTGTGCTGCCGTGTTTTCAAGCTCAAGTTAGTTGACAGTCTCTCTGCTTCTGATCTAGCCGATCACCGACAGAGACCCCCCGCACGGACAAGCGAGAGATGCGAGACGACAGCCCGAGAGAGAGCGAGAGAGGAGAGAGGAGAGAGATGGAGAGAGAGACGGAACGAGAGGAGAGAAGAGAGGAAAGAAAGAAAGAAAATAAGAGAGAGAGAAGAAAAGAAAGCACAGACAACCTGAGAACGACAACAGAAGAACGCCTGCCTCGGTGCTCTGGGATAGTACGAAGATGACACGCACAGACCGCACAGAGCGAGAAGCGAAATGAGAACGAAAGTGAGGCACGAGCGCACACGGATTATCAAATTGTAAAGATACGCGAGAGAAAGACACACGAGCTAAAGGAGAGAGAGACACAGAAAGAGAGGGATGCTTCCCGCGAGCACCCCAATACCAGCCTGCACATTTTCTCTCCCTCTCTCTCTCTCGCCTGACTGTGCCCTGTTACTTAGCTGGCCGAGTTTGGCACGCTATAGCTCCTATGGGCAAGGGCGGCCTCCCTAAACACTGCTCTATAGGCCTACTTCTCGACGGCGCCTCTCCCGTGCTTTCTGTTGTTTCTAGGTGGCCTTTGCTTCGTTGCTGTTCTTCATAGGCCTATTTCTCTCCAATTATTATTATCTTTATTTGATTTTTCGTTTGTATGTGAGGGTTCTTTCCTATTTACCTTTTTTTCATTTATTTGAATAGGCCTATATATTATATTTTGGTTTTATGTTCTTTCTTTCTTAATTCCTTGGACTCTTCCTACCCTTTACAAGGCCCCTTCTGCCTAGGCCTACTACGGTCCTCGCCCACGTCATTCGCGACACGTCAAACATCACCCTCCATCTGTCAACACTCTCTCTCTTTCTCTCTTTTCCCTCTTTCTCTTTTGCTCTCTCTCATTATTCTTCCTTTTTTTTCTCATCCTTCTAACCCTTCTCTCCTATCTTCTTTCTTCTCTTTCCCGCTCTTCATTTCTCCCATTCCATCCTTCCCTCCCTCCTCTCCCTCTCTCCTGCCCTTACTCCCCTCCTCCCCATCCCTCTTCTCCCACCTATTCCTCCCCTTCCTC
>NW_020871724.1:495960-525823 GCF_003789085.1 Penaeus vannamei | reverse complement strand
CACTTCGAGTGTGACATTAAGGTGACGTTGAATAAGTATAAAAGTGAATTAAATGAATCAAACTTAATTCCTGATCCTTTTCACCCCCCCCCCTTTTTTTACTTAAAGCTAGCATTTACCTGCAAATTCCTTACAGTATTTAAATAAAAGACACAATATTATTACAGGCTTGGTCTTGGCCATTCAACTAAATAACATCTATGGGCAGGCCCTTTGCAAATTTTTCCAATTAATCATGGAACAAGAAAAACAAGAAACACTAATTTACGTATATATACAGTCAATCTAGTTTTCAATCTTTTCTGCGTGTTTTTTTGTCATGTAAACTGTTTTTGCAATACAGAAAAGTAGCGCGCAACCACACAACACACACGCGCCTGCCACCACAACTTAACCACACACACACACACACACACACACACACACCACAAATATACAGACATAATAACAGAATACACACATACACATACACACACATACACACACACACACACACACATACACCACACACACAATACACCACACACACACATACACACACACACACACACACACACACACACACACACACACACACACACACCACACACACACACACACACGCACACACGACACACACACACCACCACAAGCTAAACCCTCCACACACACTACACACATACACACGCACACACACACACACACACAAAGCTAAACCCTCACACACACACACACACACACACACACAACATCACACACACACACCCCACACACACACACACACACCACAACACACACACACACACACACACCACACACCCACCCACACACGCACACCCACACACACACACACAGCTAAAAACCCTCCCACCACACATTACACACGCAATACACACGCACAACACACACACACACCAAAGCTAAACCCGCACACACACACCACACCACACACACACAACACACACACACAAGCTTAAACCCCTCCCACACACACATAACACACATAACACTACGCACACACACACACACACACACACACAAAGCAAACCTCACCACACACACACACACACACACCACACACACACACACACACAACACACACACACCACACAACACACACACACACACACAGCACACCACACAGCACACACACACGCACACCACAAAGCTGAACCCCTCCCACACACACACAATACTCAACATTGCGACATATTAATGTGTAAACGAAGCGTGAGGCATAATGTCTCCTTAGTTTGTTATTATGGGGCGTCTGTGGGCGTCTGTGGTCCTAATCCGGTAATCAACGCAACTCGTGTTCGGCCTGGCTCGCTGATCGGTTGGTAATGCAGTGTGTGTCTCATCAAATGTCATTTGAAAAGTTGTAGGTAAGCAAGACAAAAAATATGCAATTATCAAATAATCAGTTATCATTATAATCATCACTACATTATTACTACCATACCATATCATTACTATATCATATCATCATCATATCATATTCTCCATGGTTGACATATTAATTGTTTTTTCTGTTATCATCACCATCACCGTCCACCAATTGATCATCCAAAGGGGGCAGTTAAAAAAAATGCATTGCTTCTATTTCAATTTATTTGCTCTGCCTTACCCGGTGATTTATTGGTTGGAGAAGAAGAAGAGGAGGCAGAGAATGGAAAAAAGGGAAAACAAAACAAAGAAAGAGCGGAATTAGAGGCTGTCAAGTGGGGGAAAGTGTGGGTGGGGGGGCGAAGCCAAAAGGAGAAAGGGGGCAACTAAATGAGTATAAAAGCAAACACCCCCAATCACTCAAAAGAAACAACAATAATATTCTTCACTACAAACCAACTACTGTCATTATTACTACTCCGCTACCACTATACTATAACATCTACAATTACTACTGCTACTACTGCAAATACTACTTCTACTACCACTACTACTACTATTACACCATCCCACTATACTACTAGCATTACTACTACTACTGCTATTACTCACCACTTACACACCCACTCCCACTATTACTACTTACTACTACTGCAAACTGCTTACTTCTACTACCACTCCCATTACTACTACTATTACTACCACTTCCACTCCCACTCCCATTACTACTACTATTACTACCACTTCCACTCCCACTCCCATTACTACTACTATTACTACCACTTCCACCATACAACTAACAAGACAAACGTCAACGGCTTTAACAAGCCGCAGTCTTGTCACCAACAGAAATAAATACAAAACCAAAAATCATTTAATAATCAATTTAGTACCTATGAATCGTTTTTAAGGCTGATTTTAGTATCAATGGAGGAAATTATGACAGTCGTTAACAGCCCTAATTTTAAAGGCGAGCAAAGGGTCATCACCTTCACTATCATGTTCATTAGTCACTATCATCACCGTCATCCTCATCTTCATCACTATCACCATCATCATTGTATTGTTAATATGATTATGATTACTATTACTACTACTACTACTATTACTACAACTACTACTATTATTACTACTACTACTATACTACTATACTACTACTAACTACTATTACTACTACTACTATTACTACTACTACTTATTACTATTACTAACTACTACTACTACTACTATACTACTATTACTACTACTATACTACTACACTATACTACACTATTACTTACTATGCATTAACTATTATTACTATTACAACTACTACTACTATACTACTACTATTACTACTCTATTGCTATACTTATTACTATACTATTAATTCACTACTATTACTACTACTATGGCTAATACATACATACAACAATTGCCTTAATATAAATACACTATTTTTCTCGTTCCTATTATTCATACAAGACCAATGAAAGACCACCCTCTTCCTGGAAGAGAAGGAAAAAGGAAAAAAAAAGAAGAAAAAAAAGAGAAAAGAAAGCAGAAAAAAGAAGAAAGAAGTCTAATAAAAAAAGAAAAAGAAAAAAAAGAAAGAGAGAAAGAGAGAGAGAGGTCTAATAGGAAACTGATTAAGTCCATCAAGACGATTCGAGTGATTAGACCCGACGCTCGACTCTGTATCAAAAATTAATTTCTTTGGCGCAAATATTGCAAAGTGGGACTCTGGGGGGAGGGGAGGAGAGAGAGAGGGGGGAGAGCGGAGGAGGGAGAGAGAAGGAGAGGAAGGGGGATTGGTGAGCGAATGGAGAGAGGGAGGAGGAGATAGGGGAGGGAGGAGGAGAGAGAGGGAGAGGAGAGGGAGCAGAGAGAGAGAAGAGAGGAGAGGAACGTACGACGGAATTGGGATTTCTCGCGCGCGATCAAGATGGAGTGTGTGGGGGTGGAATGTGCAAAGAGAGAAACCAGAATAAGAGAAGAAGAGAAAGAGAGAGAGAGAGAAGGGACTAAGAGGGAGACGGAGAAGAGGAGACAGGGACAGAGGCAGAGAGGAGGAAGGAGAAGAGCGACGAAGAGGGAAGAGAAAAGAGAGGAAGAGGAGAGAGGGATGAGGAAGGGAGAGAGAAGGGATGGAGAGAAAAGAGAGAGAGAGGCCCGACTAGGTGAGATGGGAGGAGAGAGAGAAGAGGAAAGGCCAGTAGGAGTAAAAAATCGAAGTAACAAGGAAAGGAGATGTGGTGGAAAGGAGGAGGGTGGAGAAGGGAGAACAAAGACCAGCGTGGGAGGAGATAGCGTAGAGGTAGAAGGAAGCGAGATGAGCAGAATTAGGTGAGTAGAGGAAGGAAGAAGAAAGAGATAGGAGTAGGAGAGGAGAAGAAGCGGATAGAGAGAGGATGTGGAGGAAGAGGAGAGAGGAGATAGGTGGAGGAGGGCAGACAGAAGGGAAGAGAGGAGATTGGGGCAGGAGTGAGGAGATTTGAGAGGATTAGGGTGAGAGGAGGAAGAAGAGAGAGGGAGATAGGTGAGGAATCACTGATCATAACAGCAGAGGGAGGAAGGAAGGAGAGAGAGGATAGGTGCTGCAGGATGAGAAGGAAGGAGAGCAGGAGGATAGGCGGTGAGGATGGAGAAAAGGGAGAGAGGAATTAGGTGGCAGGAGGAGAAGAAGGAGGAGGCAGGATAGGGTAGAGCGGAGGAAGGAAGGGAGAGAGAAGATAGGGTTGGTAGCGCAGGAGAAGAAGGAGAGAGGAGGATAGCGCTGGAGGAGGAGGAAGGAAAGGAAGCGGAGAGAGGTAAGATAGGTGGAGGAGGAGTAAGAAGGATGAGAGAAGCGATAGGGTGGAGGAGCGAGGATGAGAGGAGGATAGTGAGGAGTGGAGGAAGGGAAGGCGAGAGAGGAATAGAGTGAGAAGGAACAAGGAAGGGAGAGAGGAATGGTCGGGAGAGAGAAGGCAAGGGAGAGAGGGAGCATAGCGTGAGGCAGAGCAAGAAGAAGAAAGGAGGATAGCGTGACGAAGGAGGAAGGAAGGGAGCAGAGTAGATTTAGGTGAGGAGAAGGGAAGGGAATGAGCAGGATTAGGTGGAGGAGAGGAAGAAGCGAGCAGAGTAGAACTAGGTAGCGAGCAAGAGGAGAGAGGAGATAAGTGGAGGAGGAGGAAAAGCCAGGAGTGTAGAGTAGGGTGAGAGAGGAGACGAAGGAAGAGTTGAGGACGTTGGAAGGATGGAGAAGGAAGGAGCAGAAGAGAGAGATAGGCGTGGAGTAGAGGAAGGAAGGAGAGAGTAGAAGAGGTGCGAGGAGAAGGAAGGGAGAGAGAGAAGTGCTGTGAGGAAGAGAGACGGTAACGGGAGAGAGAGATAGGGTGAGGACGAGGAAGAATAGGAAAGGAGAGAAAGGATGAATAGGTGGCAGAGAGGAAGAACGAAGACGAGGAATAGGTGGAAGGAGGAAGAAGGGCAGGGAGGAGCGATTAGGTGTAGGAAGGAGGAAGAAGGGCAGACAGAAAGGCACAGTGTGAGACGAGGAAGGAAAGGAAGAGGAGGACAGGTGCAGAGGCGAGAAGGGGATGAGAAGACGATAGTTGAGAGGGGGAGCGAATGGAAAGGAAGGCATGCGAGTAGGAATAGGTGTGAGCAGAGAAGAAGGAGAGTAGAGGATAGGTTGAGGAACGGAGAAGGAAGCAAGGAAGGAGAGCAGGAGGATAGGTGGAGAGAAGCGAAGGAAGAGAATGAGAGATAGCGGTGAGGAGCGGTAGAAGGAGAGACAGGAGCGATAAGTGAGGGAGGGAGAAGGAAGGAGAGAAAAAGAATTGCGGTGCGAGTAGGCAGGCGGAGAAGGAAGGAGAGAGGAGAGATAAGTGAGGAGAGAATGAAGGAATGATAGAGAGAGGAGAAGATAGCGGTCGCAGAGAAGGAAGACGGAGAGTAGGAGATAGGCCTTGGAGAGGGAAGGAAGGAGAGAGAAGATTAGGGTGGAGGAGGGAGGAAGGAAGTCCGAGAAGAGAAGAAATGGGGAGGGAGGAGGAAGAAGGGAAGAAAATTGGGTGAGGAGGACGAAGAAGGAAGAGAAGATAGTGGAGAGAGGGAGAAAGGAAGAAGAAGGAGAGAGGAGATATGTGAGAGGAAGGAAGGGAGAGAGAGATTCGTGTGGAGAGGACGAAGAAGGCGAGACGCAGAGATAGGTGGAGAAAGGAGGAAGGAGGAGAGAGAGACTCGATAAGGGGACATATCGTTTGTGAGAAGGCAGGAAGGTAAGAGAGAGAGGAAGCGAAAGCGAGAAAGGAAGAAGCGGAAAGAATTCACGAGAGCGAATGGAGGAGCAAAATGACTCGGAGACAGGAGGAAGGGAGAGAGTTGGAAAATAGAGGGAGAGAAACGAGAAGCAGGAACGAAGAGAGAGAGAGAGGGTTGTAGAAGGAAAGAGGGAAAAATCAAGGAATAAAAAAAAAGAGAGGGAGTTACCGGAGAAATTAAAAAAAAAAAAAAAAAAAAAAAAAAAAAAAAAAAAAACATTCACAACTCACAAACCTCCGGAAAACAAATGAATAAACACAAACAAGGAAAAACGACGACGGGGCGTGTACCAGGAAAAAAATATAACTTCAAAAAAAAAAAAAAAACTTATCGATCCACACCCGAACGGAAGACGCGGTTCGCTCGCAGGTTCCCAGGAGCGCACAGGAAGACGGTCCACCTACACACACACACACACACATACGTACACACGCACGTACATACATACACGGACACACATACACACACGCACATACATACGTACACACATACATACATACGTACACACATACATACACACGCACTACATTAACTGGCACATAACATACACGCACGTACACATACAGACACATACAAACACGCCACACACCATGACGTACATTACATACATTACATACACGCACAATACATACACGGACACATACAAACACGCACACTCAGACATACGTACACGAACACATACAAACACGCAACACATACAGACACGCAGTACATACAATACACCGCAAACACGACGCATCATATATTACACCACACCCGCATACAGTATCACAATAAACACAATACCACACCACCCACATGCACACTATACACCATTACACACATACATACACAACACATACACTTACAAATACAATACACCACGCACGCACGCACCACACACACACCACAACACACACACACACACACATACTTCACACCACACCAGCACACACACACACACACACCACACACACACACCACACCACACACACTCACACACACACACACACACACACGAGACGAGCGGAATCCGTTCTCACGAAACCGTCCTTCTGGAACATTCCTCGGGCATATGACCTAGCCTCACCTCCCCTTCCCCCCTCCTCCCCTCCCCCTATCAATCTCCTTTTACAACACCTTCACGCTGAAGATGGTGTAAGGGAGGAGGGAGGGGGGAGGGAGGGTGGTAGAGGGGAGGGGGTGGGGGTAGGAGTGGAGGGGAGGTGGAGGGGAGGGAGGGGGGAGGGGGTGGAGCGGTGGAGGGAGGGGGCGAGGGGGATGGAGGTAGGGAGGGAGGGGAGGGGTGAGGTACGAGTCGTTCCAGCCCTTCCCTCCGGCGGCCGAGTGTGGGTTCGGACTGCATTCGTCTCGTCGGCGTCGGGGATCTCGCGTGCATTCCCCGCCGCCGCCGCCGCCGCCTCCCTCCCCCGCAAGTCGAGCAGAGCGGCCGACACACCGACCGACAGCCGAACGAGCGAGCGAGCGAGAGGAGCGCCGAGGGAGGGAGGGAGGGAGCGAGCGAGGGAGCGAAGCGGAGGGGAGTCAACGCCCTTCGCTCTCCTCGCAGTCATCATCACTTTTGGCGGGAACTTGCGTTTGGCGCGCCAGCCACGTGACCCCCCCTTGACCCCCCTCCCCTTTGACCCCCCCGCGTAGTAACTCCTGTCCGGGGGAGGGAGGGGGGAGAAGGGGGAGAAACGTAGAGTTGCCAGACACACAAATCAAAAACTCGCATGCTGATTGGTCGGCGGGAGAACTACGCGCGTTCATTGGCTGGAGTCACTACGGGATATTTCAGGGCTGTCAACCTCGGCGAGGATGCGGAGGTTGTTTTTTAAGGTTTTTAGGGGTTTCAGGAGTATACTGGAGTTGCTTTTTAATTTTCATAGATTTATTATATATTCCTTATTATTTCTGTAAGATAAAATTTAAAAACCATATAAATTCATTGTGATGGTGTACCAAAACAGAGGTTCTGTTGGCAACGCCCGCCAGAATGTATTGAATTCTTGCGTGTGACGTCAGAGGAGACGCTGAACACCCACGAATCCAGACGTAAATATTACGCTCACGAAGAGGAAGAAAGTAGTAACATGTCTGCGTCACTTTTCCTATTCTTTGGTAGAAATAATCGTTTCTTCAACTACTTATACGAATAATATACATCAGTATCTTTTATTTCATAAGAAAAAATCTATCCGCCAAGCCCACGGAAAGAAAAACTGGAATAAATCCGAGGATGATAGTGGCGTAGGAATACCTTGTATAAGAGCCAAGTAGACATAGATATTCATCAGTTACACTCTTGCGCTCGTGGCGAGTGGACTCATTCGTCGTCGTCCTCGGGGTCTGGAAACCACCCACCCAAGGAGACTTTAAAGATCTCGAAAAAGTGCTAAGGATTAAGAAACCACCGACACAAACCCAAGCATCAATTAAGTTCAAGTGAAACCAGAAGGACTTCCCACAGTTTTGTTTTTAGTTAAGAGAAAAAGGCATTTTCTTAAAAAAAAAAAAGTTCAAGTGAAACAAACATAGAAAAGGAATCAAACTTCTCTCCAAGGCATTTCTTCCCAAATTTCGAGTGAATGAGTAATCTGGAATATGTTGGACGTTATTGTCTCTCCAAAGATCTCTCACATTGCAAGCATGGCGCCGCAGTCTAGCAGTGTCGCTCCGCCCGTGTTTTGCAGCGACGAAAAGGCCACCGCGACGTCTTGCAAAATGTGTTCAAAGTGCGGCCCCATTGCAGCCACGACTAAGCCTGCAACATCCAATGCCACAGCTTCGTCGAGAGTCACAGTTCCCCTGACCACGAGAGGTGATTTTCAAGTGGTTTGTTTTGGGATATATTGTGTTGTTGTTGTTCGAGCATAGTCGCATATGGATGTGTGTTAAGTTAGAATGGTGTTATGACACGATGGTGAATCATAATAATAATTAATTTAAGGGTATACGTATATATAGAGCACAAAAAATCCTATTGTTTATGTAGTGTTTGTGTGGAAACTGATTAGTGTTTATGTCGACGGCCGTTCGTGCTATTTAACCTGACGTCAGTGTCTCGCGATTCCACATGTAACACCTAATTGTATCTATTGGACGAAATGCAGTGTTGTTTTGGACTCGGGATTCTCGGATTAGGTCCGGGAAGATTTACATAATATCAGGCATTTTTATGTAAACAGCCCACGTGGGGAGGGGGGTGGGCGAGGGGGGGTACAAACAGGGGTTATTTACCTTTGCAATGAAGAGTGCAACGACTTTGGCGCCCCCTTCTTACTTGCTCTTGTTGTTATCGGGTTTGTTATGGTGTGGATGAGGAAAATTTGACTCGCGAGATAGAGGGTTGGAAAAGGTAAGAGAAATTACGTATCGTATAGTAATTGTATTGTACTCTGTGGTGTAGTTGTAGAGAAATTGTAGAGATTAAGTTTGTAGTTTTTCATTTCATAGGTGTTAGAAAAGGATCGAGGTTGTAGTTGTTCATTTAACGAGCTGCTTACAAGGAGAAAGGAGACTTGTTTGTGGAAATGGGTTCTTAGGCTGTTCAGTGCTTCTCGATTGTGGTTTAGCTCATAGCCAGGTACTTGTCTTTAGAATTCAGGCAGTTTTTAAAGATAGTTTCTTGTAAGACTCTTAATTTTAATGTGTATATTTAGGAATATTTGAATTGCTGATGATCAGGATGGTACAGGACACGTATTTGGCTACACTAATCACTTGTTGTTGTTGTTTGAATCTACCCTTTTTTAACGGGTTTGTGTAGCTTTCTGCTTTTGTGTTTTGTCTGAGGGTCGTTTAGGAGAGGACATTTCTTTTTTCTTTGGTTATTTGCAGTGCTGTGTGTGTGTTTGCTTGTTTTAGGGACGTGCTGTCTGGTGGTGGTTAGTTATGTCTGTGAAATCACTCCTTCCCTTTGTTGTCGGTTGTGATTTGGTGCTGGAAAGTGGGTTATTTGGTTTTCAATCTCGGCAGACATATAAAGGCTCATTTATATAATTTGCCTTTTGATCAGGATATGGTCTGAGTACGATTATTTGTTTTGCTTACTCCTCTTGCTGCTTTCGTAATTTTTTTATTATTATTATTCTCGCTCAAGGGATGTTTAGATAATCACGGGAAAGTGTGGTCAATTTAAACCTATTGTTCCCTGAACCAGATTGAACTTGGTAGCCATCCTTGCGAAAGAGAATTGTGTCGGATCTACGCAGTTGCTTTTGAGAATGGGCCCTCATTTTTTCTCCCTCGTTCTTCCCATTCCTTCGTTTATGGCAAGAGGATCACGCTGTGGTACTGAATCTCCTCAAAGGACGGAGTTCGGGGGGGAAGGGGTTTGTGTGGATGGGGGGGGGGGGAGAGGCATGTCCTACGCATCCTTTTCTCACAAGAAATGACGCCGCAGAGAATGACCTGTATTTTTTTTTTTTTTTTTTTTGGTGGTGTTAGTGTTTGTCTTTTTTATGGAAGAATGTACAGCGTTCTTTTGTGGGTTCGTTTTTTATATATATAGGACCCCCTTTCTTAGTGCGTTGGATGTTTGACCTACTATGGCGTCGGGACCTCGGGTCAGCCTGGCGCGCGGCCGTGTGTGTGTGTTGTGTCTATTCGCCGTTAAAGGTGTTCCTGGGCGAGGTTTGCGTGTGCTTTCGGAGGGCGGATGCCTTCGTCGGCGTTGGGGGAAGCTCCTGTAGACGCGGTGCAGACGAGGTCACGTTGCTTGACCCTTTCTTTTTTTGTTTTGTTTTTGTTTTGGCTTGCTCACCTCGAGGGTCCGTACCTGCCTGCCTGCCTCCCCTCCTCTCCTTCCTCCTCCTCCTCCTCCTCCTACTTGAACCCTCCTCCTCGCCCTCCTTCCTCCGGTCTCTCGTGTTTGGCGAGGCTAATATGCGCTCCTTGGTCACTTCTTCTCCGTGCGTTGGAGTTCGAGGCCGAGATTTCGTTCGTGCATACTTCGATGACCGCGCGTATTGTTGACCTGAGAAGCACGGAAAGTAGGTCAGGCTGTCTGTCTGTTGTTTTTGTTTTGGGCTGCCTCGTTTATTTATTTATTTATTTATTATTTTTGTTTTTTTTTTTTCCCCTATCCGTGTGGACTTGTACGTGTGTTCGTGCTCTGCCGGGGGAGAGGCAGTTGCACGTAGCAGGTAGTGGGTGAGGCGCTGGGCTTTGATAAGGGGGGGGGGGGGGGGAGCTTCCGGTGTCGTGGGATGAAGGAAGCGCGGCCGGGAGCTCGCTCGTTCGTCGCTCGCCTCTCGGAAACCCATTTAGATCAAGGAAGTGTTGCGTTTGCCTCTCTTCACATGCCTTTATTGGTTGTTCTGGAGAGAGTGTGTCTGGAGGGAGGGGGGGTGGGGGTTATTCGTCGTAGGAATCGTGCGCCGGCAAGTATTGAAGCGAGTAATTAATATTACATTTTTAAAAAAATCATGTTAGTATGTTTTGCTCACATTTGTTTTTTCTTTCTCTCTCCCTCCCTTCTCCCTACCACTCCGGGCGGCTTCTGTAGGGAATGGGCGGCCCGTTGAGGAGACGTACCGAGTGGGGCCAGTCCTCGGCAAGGGCGGCTTCGGGACAGTCTACTCCGGCTGGAGAGTGAGGGATGGAGCCCCCGTCGCCATCAAACAAGTTGCCAAAGCCAAAATCACAGCATGGGAAATGGTGAGTACAGTTTGTTGTTGTTGTGTTTATTTTATCGGTTGTGTTATTCGATTTTTTTTATGCATTTTCTATTGTGTTTCTGGATTGGTAAGGGTGGGTGTGTGTGTGTGTGTGTGTGTGTGTGTGTGTGTGTGTGTGTGTGTGTGTGTGTGTGTGTGTGTGTGTGTGTGTGTGTGTGTGTGTGTGTGTGGTGTGTTGTGTGTTGTGTGTTGTGTGTGTTGTTG
This sequence comes from Penaeus vannamei, assembly GCF_003789085.1. Taxonomy (NCBI): domain Eukaryota; kingdom Metazoa; phylum Arthropoda; class Malacostraca; order Decapoda; family Penaeidae; genus Penaeus; species Penaeus vannamei. The sequence goes on along the minus strand of NW_020871724.1, from coordinate 514,304 downwards.
TGTTGGTCTCGGTGCGGGTATGGAGTGTTTGTTTATGCCCCGAGTGTGTTGGAGGGTTGTATGTATCGTCTGCGTTGTTCGGTTTGTTATGCACACAGAGAGAGATGGGGGGGGGGGAGTTGGGGGGAACTGTTCCACTTCTGTTTCCTATTGTGTGCACTCTCTCTCTCTCTCTCTCTCTCCTCTCTCTCTCTCTCTCTCTCTCTCTCTCTCTCTCCTCTCTCTCTCTCTCTCTCTCTCTCTCTCTCCCTCTCCCTCCCCACTCCCGGGCATTGGCCATCTCGCAAATTACACTTTAAATTGAAAAAAGATGAAGATAACCGAAGCATCACTTAATGACGTTCCCCCCCCCTTATCTTCTCCCTCTCCCCACCCTCCCCCCCTCCCTGAAGCACCATCTTCATTACCCCCCTCCCCCCTCTTGCATCTTCGTCCCACCACTTTGCATCCCCGCAGAAGTAGGCCAGGTGAAAGAGGGGAGGGAGGGAGAGGGGAAGTAGGCTCGCCTCTCGTCTCCTCGCATTCGAGTGAGGGGAGACGGAGAGGGGGGGGGTGAGTGGTGGGGGGGGGGCTGTTGCATACGAAGGCTCTAATGCGTAGCTCGCTTGGAGGGAGGGGAGAAGTGGGGAGGGAGGGGAGGGGAGAGGAGAGGTGGGATGGGAGGGGATCGGATTTCTGAGGGGAGAGGTAGCTGGGGGTAAGGTGGGGGATGGGGGGGGGCAGTCTGTATACGGAAGTCGTGTGTCTTCTTATTTCTCTTATTCTTTTCTTATTGCTCGTTGTGTTGTCTACCTTCTTCCATTTCTCCCTTCTCCTTCGTCTCCCTTCCGCTTAGCTTCCTATGCTTATTTTTATTGTTTTATGTTTTTTTTTCTTTCTTTAAATTACCTCTCTCCCCCTGCATTCCCCAGCGAAGGAGATAGATAAGAGAGTGAGAGAGAGAGAATAAAGAATGGAGGGGAAAGGGAGAAGGCGAAGCAGACGTACAAGACGCAGACTGGGAAAAAAAAAAAGAAGGGAGAGTAAAGAGGAGAGAAGAGAGAGGGGCGGGGTCTCGGGCAGTGGCTGGGGTTTGTCTCGATCGATACTCCCCGACGTGTCTGTCTGTGAGGGGAGAGTGGGGGAGGGGAGGGCGGGATGGGGGGCGGAGAGAGAGAGGGGGCATATAGGCGTGGGGTGGGGGAGGAGACCGAGGAGGACGGAGGAGAGGAGGAGGAGAGGAGGAGAGGAGCGAGACGAAGAGGAGGAAGGAGGAGAATCTCTCTCTCTCTCTCTCTCTCTCTCTTCTCTCTCTTCTCTCTCTCTCTCTCTCTTCTCGTCTTGCCGGGCAGCAGGAGGTGGGCGGGAGAAGACCAGGAGAGGGGGGGCGGGGGTCGTAGGTACGACTGCAACGATACATTTATCCGGGGGTCGTTTCTGTGCTAAGTCGTCTTCGAATGGGGAAAGGCAGGGTCGTGGGGAGCTGCCATAGTCGCGGTGGTGGAAACGACGATTGGCAATGGTAGTGGTAACCATAATACCCGTCCCACCATCCTTGGCAACACTACCACCACCACCACCACTACCACCAACCCCACACCACCACCACCACACACCCCACCCCAACACCACTCCACCACCACCACCACACCACCACCACTACACCACCCGTCTCTGATTACAAAGCAAACGAGTGGGTCTTGGCAGCATCATATGCACGCGGATATGGGCGGACGTGACAGGGGGTCGACTCTGCAAACTTGCACTATTAACGCCCCTTCCTCCCCTTTCCTTCCTTGGCGCGGAGGTTGGTCGTGAAGGAGAGGGGGAGAGAGGAGAGAGAGAGAGAGAGAGAGAGAGAGAGAGAGAGAGAGAGAGAGAGAGAGAGAGAGAGGAGAGAGAGAGAGAGAGAGAGGAGGGGGAGAAAGAAAGGGGAAGAGGGGGGCATTCCTTTCTGTACAGGTGCCCCCCCCTCCTCTCTCTCTCTCTCTCTCTCTCTCTTCTCTCTCTCTCTCTCTCTCTCTCTCTCTCTCTCTCTCTCTCTCTCTCTCTCTCTCTCTCTCTCTCTCTTCTCCGCCCGCCGCCACTTCAGTTAGGGCACGAGGAATGCGACGCCCCGCCCCGAATTTTGCGCGGAATCTGCACGAAGAGGAAGAAGGAAGGAGGGAGAATGAGGGGGGGGGGAGGGGGGATGAGGGCACGCTTTTGAATATCCTCTCGCAACTTATCCATCCATCCTTCTATCTATCTTTTTTTTTTTTCTCTCTTGCCTCGTCTTCGTCTTCTCTCTCTTCTGTTTGTTTTCTCTCTCTCGTTCGTCCCGCTTCGGTTAGCATCGGCGGTGGCTGGCTCTGCGCATACCGGCATACCTAACCGTATGCGTCCCTGCAGCTACATACCAGTACCAGGCCCCTCCTCCCTCCCTCCTCCTCACTGTCCAACCCCCCTACTCCTGATTCCCTCTTTGGACGGCATATTTCTGCTTTTTTTTTCTCTCTCTCCTTCTCCTCCTATCTTTCTCCCTCTTCTTCTTCGTCGTCGTCTTCTCTTTCCGTTCTCCCCAACCCCCCCTCCTCTCTCTGTACCTGTTTATTAATGAGATCCACGAATGTACAGTCGGTGCGTTTGGGGGGGGGGGGTGCTTCAGGAGAGGGGTGGAGTGGAGGGGGGGGGGGTTGTAAGTGAGGTCTCGCCGAGGAAAGAATGAAGTCTTTAATTGATCTTAATCACCCCGGATGTTATTCGATTCCAGTTGGTAGTTAGTCGGTTTGTCGGCACCTTCCTCCTTCCCTTTTCCTTCCTCTCTTCCATAGGTCTCTCTCTCTTCCCCTCCTCCTCCTCGCTCCTCCTCCTCTCCCTCCCTTTCCCGTCCCGTAGAGTCCTGCGCAGGATTTAAATTTCAAATGAAGGAAGAGGTTGGGTGCTTGGGGGGAGGGGGGAGGGAAGAGGGGGAGAGAGGTACGTAGGGGATGTGGGGGTGACCTGTAGATGCTCATTTCTAAGGCATCTTTCTCCCCTCCCCTAACCTCCCTCACCCCTCAGCCTCTCCCCGCGCTCTCCTTCTTTCGTTCATTCCTCTTCTCTTTCTCTCTCTTATTCGTCTCCCTAACTTTCCTTTTTCTTTTCCCCTTGCCCTTATTCCTTGCCCCTCCCCCTCCATCCCCCTATTCACTTCCCCCTCCCCTTATTTATATCACCCCCTCTAACCCCCCTTCCCATTTCCCATATACACCCCCTCCTCCTCCTCCTTCTCCTACCCCCCCTCTGCCCTTTCCATTCCTCATTCACCTCCCTCTCCCTTCCCTCCATCCCTTCCCTCCCTCCTCCTCCCCCACCCCTTCCCCCCTCTCGCGTCTGGCCTTCGTCAACTGCCAAGGTTTCTGTCGGTCGGTGGGTCGCAGGACGCTCTTGTCAGGCGCCTAATTCGATCCTTCTTGTCGATTTCCGGTCCGGGGCGGGTTGGGCGTAGCGGTGGCGGCGGCGGCGGCGGTGGTGGTGGCGGCGTGGTGTGGCGGGCGGCGTGGGTCGTCTTCTTCGTCTTCGTGCGGGCGGGTGGGAGGGTGTGTGTGTGTGTGTGGGCGGGTAGGTTGGTTGGTGTGTGTGTGTGTGTGTGTGGTGTGTGTGTGTGTGTGTGTGTGTGTGTGTGTGTGTGTGTGTGTGTGTGTGTTGTGTGTGTGTGTCTGTCTGCGTCTGTCCGTCCGTCCGTGTGTGTGTGTCTGCGTGTGTGTCTGTGTGCGTACGTGTGCGTGGGGGTCGCGGATAGGCCTACGCGCCATGTTGCTAAGAGGAGGGAGTGAATGAGCGGCCGAGTCTGGAGAGAGACTTTCAGGAAAGGAAAAAAAAAAAGAAGAGTAGAGGGGGAGATCTTGTTTGGGTGGGGGAGGATTGTAGGGGAGGAGGAGGAGGAGGAGGGAGGGAGGGAGGGAGTGAAGTAACGTTGCTAAGGGTTTAGTTGGTTGCTGCTGTGCGCCCCTCACTCCCAAGACCTCCTCCTCCTCTTTCCTCTCCCCTACCTCCTCCTCTCTCCTCTCCCTCTCCCTTCCCTACCTCCTCCTCCCTCTCCCCTCTCCCTTTCCCTACCTCCTCTCTCCTCCCTTTTCTATTCCTCTTTGACCGTCTGAAAAAGGGTTGTTCTTCTCGGCTCCCTAACTTCTTATTAAGGCCATTGACACACGCGAGGTTTCAGTTTTTTTCTGGGCCGCGTCCTCGCCTTCTGTTTTGTCTGTCTGTGTCTTATCTGCCCTCCTCCTCCTCCTCCTCCTTCTTCTTCTTCTCTTTTCCTCCTCCTGTTCCTCCTCGGTCTCTATTTTTAGGCGGCGATAAGACGCACACGCGCGTCTGGGCGTCTGTGGGTTCCAAAACAGCGTTCTCCTTTTCCGCTGGGTTATTTTCACTCTCCTCTCTCTCTCTCTCTCTCGCTCTCTGTCTCTCTTTTCTTTCGTCAACGCGCTTCTCATATCGGGATTGAGAGGAACTGGAGAAGCGTAAGATGACGGGTGGTCGAAAGGTGATCGTGTTTCCGCAGCGGATTATCCTTCCCCAAAAATTTGGCGGGAAAATGTTTCGGTTTTGGCGGGAAGGCTCCGAGGAATCCTTATATTTTGGCGGGAAAGGCGGGCAGGTAGAGGAGGGAGAAGGAACGGGGGTCGTAGTACTACGTCTGGGAGGGGGGTGGGGTGGGGGTGGAGGTGGAGGTGGGGGAGGGAGTGTTGTCAGATGATGGGCATGTAATTTTGATGATGAGACCCTCTTTTTTTTTCCCCATCTCTTTTTTTTCTTTTCTTTTACTTTTGCATTTAATGGCTATTGTTATTATTTATTATTTTCACTTTATTTTTTTTTTTTTTAAAACTCTTTCGCTGGCGTTTGCGATATATACCCCCGCCCCACCGCTCCTCCCCTCACCCCACCCTCTTCTCCCTCCCCCTACCCTCTCCCCCCCCCGTTCCTCCACCCTCCCCCCTCTTCCCGCCCCGCCGTTCCTCTTGTTTCTATGCTCGTGTCGCGTGTGGGGTACGCGGCGGCGTTCATGCGGCGAAGAGAGAGAGGGAGAGAGGGAGGGAGAGCGAGGGCGCGCGTACGGGCCGGCGTCGGCGTTCACGTTCGTACTCTGGGAAGGAACGGCGTGACGGTGTTAGGGTGGGGGGGCGGTGTGGAGGGGGGTGAGGGGGTGGTAGGGTGGCGGTAGTAGTAGTAGTAGTAGTAGTAGCGGAGGGGGAGGGAGGAGGGAGGGAGGGGGTGGGGAACGACCCTATCAGCGTCTGTATGTACGGTCAAACACTCACTCTCTCGCACACGCACGCACGCACTCACGCACAAACATTTCCTGGCTATAGAGCCGTCTGTCTCCCCTCCCTCCCTCCCCTCCCCCCTTCCTCCCTCCTCCCTCCCTCCCCCACGGGTGCTGAATGGACTCGCCTAGAAGTACTCTGGAGTAATTTTGTGTGTGTGTGTGTGTGTGTGGGCGCGGGAGACGCTCGGAGGAGGATGGGGCGGTGTTCATTAATGGTCTACGCGCCTGTATAAGGGAGAAGAAGAAGAAGGGGGAGGGGAGGAGGGGGGCGAAAATGATGAATAGTTGAAAGAGAAACCTGTGCTTGGCTGCGGGGGTGGAGGCGGGGCGGGGGGAGAGGGGGAGGGAGGGGGAGCTCATACGCCTACACGAGTACGCCTTCACTCGTGTGTGTGCGTGGGTGGGTGTGGGGTGGGGGGTTGGTGGGGGGGGGGGGTGAGGGCTTCACACCTGTGGGTTTATGAGATTATAAAGATAAGGATTCGCTGATAGCAGATAGGTAGGTAGAGGGGGGGGGGGGGAGATTACAAGGGCGGGGGGGAGGGAGGTGAGGGAGGGGGGGAGTGTAAAGTTTAAGAATGGCGAGGGTGGCGTGTGACGTCATCATTCTTTTTTTTTTCTTTATTAATTTTTAAATTCTTCCTTTGCTTGTATCAATTTTCCTTACTCTTTTTTTTTGTCTGATTTTACCCATTCATTTTTCATCTTTCCCCCTTTTCCTCTTTCTCTTTCTCTCTCTCTCCTGTTCCCTACACACACACACGCGGAGAATGAAAGCAGATTGGGGGAGGGAGAAAGCAGCGGGGGTTGGTAGGGGGAGGCTATAGGGGGGGGGGTGGTGTGTGTTGTCTTACCCACGAAATTTAAGAGTAGAGAGGGGGGTGGGGGTGAGGGAGGGGGGTAGAAGAGAGGAAAAGGGCATGAATGGGGGTAGTTGTGAAGGGGGGAGGGAGAGGGAGAGGGGGGATGCGTGTGTAGGTTCATTGTTCATTCAAGATCGTGTTCAGCAGTAGGCCTAGTAATGGTAGTTGTAAATGGCTGGTCTGAGAGAGAGAGAGAGAGAGAGAGAGAGAGAAGAGAGAGAGAGAGAGAGAGAGAGAGAGAGAGAGAGAGAGAGAGAGAGAGAGAGAGAGAAAGAGAGAGAGAAGAAAGAAGAAAAAGAAAAGAAAAGAAGAAAAAAAGTGCTGTTTGTTATCGGAGGCCTAAAGGGGGCGTGGCTATTGGCTCTCTAGGCCTAAATGGTGGGAGATAGTTATCAGCTGATGAGAAAGGTAGGGGCTTGCTTAGAGAAGAGAGGAGAGAGAAAAAAAAGGGAGAAAAAAATGGATGACGCAATTTTCGCTTGTTAGTTCTGCCGAGTTCCCATGTCTGCCACCGCCACCACGACTGCCGTTGCCGTGACTGCTGCTGTTGCTACTATTGCTATTGCTATCGTTGTTTGTCTGTCTGTTTATATACTTCTTGTCTGTCTGTCTGTTTGTTTATATACTCCTGCTCCTACTATTAGGCTATTACTTCTATTGCTTCTACTATTTATTTATCTATTTATAGACGATTACTACTACTACTACTGCTAGGCTATCACCACCACTACCATCACCACCACCACCGCCACTACCGCCACCATCATCACCCCGCCACCACCACCACCACCACCATCATCACCACCACCACCTAGCAGCCACACCAGCAGAAACAACAGCAGCTGCAACACCAGCTTCCCCACGGCTGGTTCCCTGGAATTCCCCCCCCCCCACTACTACTACTACTACTACTACGATCTCTATTACTACTACTACTACTACTACGATTCTCTATTACTACTACTCTACTACGACGACTACTACTACTACGATTACTACTACTACGATTACTACTACGTACTACGATCTCTTACTACTACTTACTACGATTACCACTACGTTACTACTACTACTATACTACGACTATACTACTACTTACTACCGACTATTACTACTACTACGATTACTTCTCTTACTACTACTTCAATTCCCCCCTCCCCTCCCCCTCCCCCCGCTGAACATTCCACCGCCATCGCCCCACAAAACAACGGAATGACTCTCGCCTCACTCGGGCCACGTGAGGAACCGCCCATAGCCCCGAGTAGCCCCGAAATCTAGCCGCCGTGTGCCCATTCTTGAGGCCGTACCCGAGGCCGGCTCCTCCCCTGCACGTACCCTCTCTCGCGCTCTCTCTCTCTCTCTCTCTCTCTCTCTCTCTCTCTCTCTCTCTCTCTCTCTCTCTCTCTCTCTCTCTCTCTCTCTCTCTCTCTCTCTCTCACTCGCTCGCTCGCTCGCTCATTCACTTATTCGGTCGTTCGGTCACTCGCTCGTTTACTCATTCACTCACTCATTCATTTACTCGTTCAGTCGCTCACTCACTCACTTATTATCATTCACTCACTCATTCAGTCGCTCACTCACTCGTTTACTCATTCACTCGCTCACTCAACTCATTCACGCGTGTTTTACAATTATCCTCGACTGACTTCGACTCGGTTGTTCACTCTCGCCTGAAGTGCCTCTCGCTGGATGCACGAACGCACTCACACATGCATGCGTTCGCTCTCTCTCTCTCTCTCTCTCTCTCTCTCTCTCTCTCTCTCTCTCTCTCTCTCTCTCTCTCTCTCTCTCTCTCTCTCTCTCTCTCTCTCTCTCTTGTGTTCACGTAGCAACGCCGCTTTTGACCTCCTCCTCCCCTCCTCCTCCCCTCCTCTCTCCCTCCCTCCTTCCTTTCCTCCCCCTCCCCTCTCCCCCCCCCCTCCTCGTCTTCGTCTCGCATACCAACCTGTTACGGAGATGGTGATGAGGGAGAGGAGGAGGAGGTGGGTGGGGTGGGGTGGGGGTGGATGTTTGGGGAGTGAAGTGACCAGTGTAAGATCACGGTTTTGTCTCGGCTTGTCTGTCTTCCCTCTTCTTTGCTGTCTTTTTCCTCTCCCTCTCTTTTCTGCCTCTTACCTCTCTTCCTTTCTGCTTCTCCCTCTTCTTCTCCCTTTCGTTTCCTCATTTCTCAGCCCGCGTGTCGGAATCTTCCCTCATTCCCATCTGTTCATCTCATAATCCTTCTCTTTTTTCTCTTTCTCTCTCTCTCTTCTCGGATGCTCCTTTCGCACCCCGCCATCTTTATTTTTTCTTCTTTTTTCATCTCCGTTCTTCGTAAATTACAGTTTTTAAGTTCTCTTTTGCCTCTTCTGACCCTACCTCTACCCCCACCCCTCACCCCCACCCCTTGCCCCTCCCCTCAACCGACCCTACCTCTCAACCCGATTCTTCTAGCCTTGTCTGGTATGCGACTGTACCCCCCCCCCACCCCCTCTCTGTCTACCCTTCCCTCCTCCTCCCCTCCTCCCTTCTCATCCTCCTCCCCCTCCTCCCTTCCTCCCCCTTCTTATCCCTCCTCCCCCCTTCTCTCCTCCTCCTCCTTCCTCCCCTTTTATCCCACTCCTCCTCCTCCTCCTCCTCCTCCTCCACCTCCTCCTCCTCCACCTCCTCTCCTCCCCCCATCATCTGTCGCGATGACTTTTTCGCTCTTTCTTATTGCGTTATTGCGCCGTTTTCGTTGCTCTGGCTCTCCTCTCGTGCGCTGTGGGCTGGTCTTCGTTATGCGCCTGTCCGTGTCTGTCTGTGTCTGTCTTTCTCTGCGTCTCTGTCTGTCTGTCTGGTGTGTCTGGCTTTTCTGCGCCTGTCTTGTCTGTGTGTGTGCGTGTCTTTTTTCTTTCCTTTTGCATCTGTCTGTTCGGTGTTTTCTCTCTGCTTCTGTCTGTCTGTCTATGTGGCTTTCTCTCTCTTTGCATCTGTCTGTCTGTTCGTCTTTTCTCTCTGCTTCTGTCTGTCTGTCTGTATGTGGCTTTCTCTCTCTTTACATCTGTCTGTTCGTCTTTTCTCTCTGCGTGTGTCTGTCTGTCTTGTCTGTCTTGTCTTGTCTGTCTTGTCTGTCTGTCTGTCTGTGTCTGTCTGTGTCTGAGGCGAATGACCACAGGGGCCTCCTAAGGTCCTGGCATCTGTTCGCTCCGGTCGCCCGATGGAGAGGGATTAACCCGACGGCGGCGGGGCGAGTCGGGTTGGTCGCATTCCGTTCGTTTCGGCGCTGGGGGTGGATAGAGGAAGAGAGGGAGAGGCTTGTGGATAGGTGGATAGAGGGAGAGAGGGAGAGAGGCCTGTGGATAGGTGGATGGGCACGTTTTTTTTTTATTATTTATTTATTTATTTATTTTTTTTTTTTGAGGGGGATAGGGTTAGGGGATGGGGTACAGGAAGAGGAGGAGGAGAGGAGGAAAAGAAGAGGAGAAGGAGGAGGAGAGGAGAGGAAGAAAAGAAGAGAAGAAGAGAGGTAGGGCCGTCTGGAGCTTCGTATTTTTGGGAATCCCCGAAGCCCTGGGAGGAATTCGCCGTGCCATTACCTCGGGGGGGAAGGGAGAAGGGGAGGGGTGGGAGGGAGGAGGGAAAGAGACGGGAGGGTGGAGGGGGGTGCCAGTGAGGCCTTCCCCCCCCACACACCTTGCGTTCTTTCGCCGGACAGACAGACAGACAGACACAGGGGGACAGACGGCAAACAAGCGTGAGAGGCGATGCGGGTATTAATAATGCGGTTTGGGGAGGCCTATGGACGTCAATAGGCTTAAGGTATAACAGGTGCGCTCTTCTGGGGGGTGGGGGGGGGGAGGGAGGGGGGGTCGGGGAAGGGGTGAAAGGGGGAGGGGGGGTCGGGGGAAGGGTGAAAAGGGGGAGGGGGGTCGGGGGGAAGGGGTGAAAAGGGGGAGGGGGAGATGGAAGGGGGCATCGGGCATGGCTGCGTCACCATGATGTTAGAGGGGGAGAGAGGGAAGTGGAGGGGGGGTGGCATTTGGGGGGGGGGGGGTATTTTTCTCGTTCGTTTTCGTGCGTTCGTTTGGGGGGCCGCGTTTCCAAGGCGAGGTGTTTGTTTGTGTCTGTCTGTCTCCGCGGGTCATTGTTGTTGTCGTTTGGGATTTGAATGGTGACTTGGCCTTTCTGTCATCCCCCCCCCCTCCTCGTCCTCCTCCTCCTCCTCCACCCCCTTCCCATTCGTCCTCGCAAGTCCTCGTGTGTTTATTATTGTTGTCGTCTCCTTCCCTCTTTAGTGGTCTTTTTTATTATTATTATTATCGTCGTCATCGTCATCGTCTTTACTGGTCCTCAAGCAGTCTCAAAATCCCCTTCTCCTTCAGACATTTCCCGTTTCTCTGACTTTTCAATTATTATTGTTGTTTTGTTATTGTTGTTATTATTGTTGTTTTGTTGTTATTATTGTTGTTTTTGTTATTTTATTATTGTATTATTGTTGTTATTTATTTATTTATTTTGATTCTGACTCCCGTGTTCGTTCCCATCCACCCTGTCCGCCCGCCCGTCCGCCCATCCACCCCCCATCCACCACCTAACCACCCCACCCTGCCACACGCCCATCCACCCCCTATCCACCCCACCCCGCACCCACATGAAGGACGGCCGGAGTGGTGGTCAATGTCCGCCAGTGCCTAGGAATGCCGACTTCCCCTCCCCCCCTCTCCCCTCTCCTCCCCGTCTTTACTACCCAGGGGTGGCTCTTGGTGATTTTTGGTGTTTGTTTGTTTGTTTTCTTTGGGGGGGTCGATTTTCGGAGTGGACTTTTTTTTTTTTTTTCTTTCTTTCCTTCTTTTTTTTTGGGGGGGGGGGGGGCACGACTTGCGTTTCGTGGGAGGTTTTGGTTTGATGGCGATGGCGGTGTGGTGGTGGTTGGAGGGGGGGGGGGGACAGCAGAAGCAGTCAAGCACGACACTCGGTAGCCGCAGTCACCGCAGCGTCGCCCCCTTCCTCCTCCTCCTCCTCCTGCTGCTGCTGTTGCTCCTCCTCCTCCTCTTCCTCCTCTTCCTCTTCCTCTGCTTCATAATCTTCCTCCTTCTTGCGTATACTGAATTACTTTACTCTTTTCTTTTACCTCTTTTTTTGTGTTTTTGTTTTGTTTACCCCAGTCCTATATTCCCTCCCGTCTTCCCCTCCTCCTTCCTTCACCCTCCTTCCTTCCTCTCCTCTCCTCTCCTTCCCCTCTCCTTCCCTCTCCTTCCCTCTCCCTCTCCTCCTTCGCTCTCCCTCTCCCTCTCCTCCTCTCCCTCTCTCTCTCTTCTCCTCCCTCTCCTCTCCTCTTCCCTCTCCTCTCCTCTCTTCCTCTCCTTTCCTTCAGCCTCTCTGCTTTACGTCATACTCGACCCGCTGGTTCTCCTCTCCGCCTGGTACGATGCCTGAGGGAGAGCTCTCGCGATGGCCAGATAAGAGCGTGTGTTTGTTTGTCTGTTTGTCTGTCTGTTTTCGAGGAGAGAAAAGAGAAAAGGAAAGAAAAAGAAAAAAGAGAGAGAGAAAAGAAAAGAGAATGAGAGAGAAGACGTGTGATGAGATGAGACGAGACGAGAGGGGCGGAGAGAGAGAGAGAGAGAGAGGGAGGGGGAGAGGGGGAGAGAGGGGGGGGGGGAGCAAGGCCTTGTCAGGAATGCGGGTCCAGGAGCACTGGCCGAACACCGCTACGCAGAGAGCTCGGGGCACGTCACTTAAATAGCGTCGTTGAGGGTTCGTAGTTTTAAAGGGATTGATGAATGACCTCGTGGTTGCTCCTTTTGCGTCTCGTATGTAGATGTGTGGATGGAGATGATGTAGTAGATGTAGATTTAAGGACAATTATGAGTGTGATTATGAGTGAATGAATACATATGAATATATATTATGTTATGTGTTATGGTATGTTGTGTTATGTATATCACAGACCGTATACGAATGAATAAATACATATGAATATATATTATGTTATGTTTTGTTATGGTATGTTATGTTATGCATATCACAGACCTAGTATACGTGTGGATAGAAAGGCGTTTCCCGTAGACTCAACGCTCTCTTCTGTTCTCCTGCAGGTGGGCGGGCGGCGCGCCCCGAGAGAGGTGGCCCTGCTGCTGCGCGTGGCCCACGTGGCCAACGTGGTCAAGCTCCTGGACTGGATCGAGCGCGACGACTCCTTCCTGCTGGTGTTCGAGCGGCCCGAGCCCTGCAAGGACCTCTTCGACTACATCACGGAGCGCAAGGTCATCCCGGAGGCGGAGGCGCGGTCGCTCTTCAAGCAGGTGAGCGCCGGTCGTTGCTGTGTGTGTGTGTGTGTGTGTGTGTGTGTGTATATATATATGCGTGTTTTATGGATGTATGTTTCTGTCTGTCTTTTCTGTGTCTCTTTCCCTTGCCTGCGTGACGACTAACCCCCCCCCCTTCCCTCCCCCAGGTGGTGGACATCGTGCGCGACTGCCACGCCGCCGGAGTCATCCACCGCGACATCAAGGACGAGAACCTGCTGGTGACGTACGACTCGAAGGGGCGGCCGGTGCTCAAGCTGATCGACTTCGGGTCGGGCGCGCTGCTGTCCGACAAGACGTACACGGACTTCGACGGCACGCGCGTGTACTCGCCGCCCGAGTGGATCCGCTACAACCAGTACGAGGGCGTGCCGGCCACCGTGTGGTCGCTGGGCATCCTGCTCTACGACCTGGTGTGCGGCGACATCCCGTTCGAGCACGACGAGCAGATCGTGGCGGCGCGCGTGCACTTCCGCTCGGCGGTGAGCGAGGAGTGCCAGTACCTGGTGCGCTGGTGCCTGCGGGTGCGGCCCACGGAGCGGCCGTCGCTGGACAGCATCCTGCAGCACCCGTGGCTGTCGCCCCCGCCGCCGCCGCGGATCCGCCACCCCGACCAGGCGTCGCTCGACAAGTGCTCCACGTCGTCCCAGGAGTCGCTTTGATGGCGGCCCCCGCTAGTGGTGCTGTAACCCGCACCTGCGTTCTCTCCCCCCGCCCCGCCCCCGCCCCCGACGTGTCCTGACGGCGCCCCCTCCCGCCCCGCCCGCGTGGGCGTGACCCGGGCGGCGGCAGCGGCCCCCGCTCCTCGTGGGCGTCGAGGGCGCGCGGGGTCCTCCGCATACCAAAGTGTGGGCTTGAGAAGCCCGCGTCTCATCCTGGGGATGTAAAATGTAGGCGGCGCCGCTGTACAGTCACCTGCCGCCGCGCAGGTGTGTTGTCCCGGCCGGCGGTACTCAGGATCTCCGGCCGTACGTATGGTGCGGCCCGGCCCGGCCCGCCCTGGGCCGCATCATTTATTTATTGCCTGCAACCTCGCCAGGGGGCCTCCCCTGCCCTGACTCACTCGCTGTTGGCTCGCCCGCCAGCGCCCCGCCGCGGCGTGGGCGTGCGGGCGGGGCGACAGGAGCTGCAGCGTGGTGGTGGCTGCAGTGTGGGCGGCGCCGCTCGCGCCCACGCGCCACCACGACCTCACTCTCGCAATGCCAAACAATGCAGTCTCGGCTTTCTTCTCACGAATGAGCTTCAGGCTTGGAAACCAAAGGTTATTATGTTACAAGTCCAGACTTTTCCCTGTAAAAATGTAAAGGACTTAATTTATTTTGGTGCTTGAACTATCCATATGAGCTTGTACATATTGTAAAAAGTTCTCTCCCCGTGTACAGATTTGATCATAAGCCATTGCTCAAGTGTGTAAGTTCTGTATGATATCAAAAAGTCAAGTTTAATGATGTGGAAAACGTAAATGTTTGTAGTACTATTTGCTTGGACCCCGCCCCGCGTGTCCGCTCCCCTCACGAAACAGCATATCCCAAAGATTGTCATAAAATTTCTCATCGGCCCTGGAGGAGTCTCCCCTCGAACCCTCGCCACTGCCACGACCGCAAAGAAAACGGAAACTGTCGTCGTTTCCGAACCATCCCTATAAATAATAATTAAAAAAAATCCTTTCCATTTGCCATCCGATCATCGTCAGAACATTGGTGTATAAAATAATCGCACATTAAATCATAATAAAGATATATATATATATATATAGTTTGAACAAACCTCTTGTTCGAACTGGCTCCATGTTTGTCACTCATAATCTTCCCAAATCTTGACTTAATTTGTACATTGCTTTATTTATTTATTTATTTATTATACATTTCCTTGTGAGAGTTGTGTGCAGTGAGAGCGGGACTTGGGTTGATCCAGGACTTTGCCGACTCTTAATGGATTATTCTTTCTTATTTTTAACTTTTTTTTTCTCTCCTAATGATGATAATTTGTTCTTCAACTGCATAGATGACCTATTTCGATTTAAAAAAAGATCTTATTGTTAATTCTGAATTGTATGACATTTATTGGCATTATTACTCTTAATTTGTTATATTGGCACTTCGTAATTTCGTCGAAACGTTCAAAGTTCAGTGAACAAAACACAGATTATTTGACAGCGCCTCTGTCCTCTTGTGTATACGTGACGTCATCACTGGCGTCATTAATCCGCATGTCAACCAGAAAAACGGCGCGCAGGTTTGGGTTTTGGGTGTACCAAGATGGCCGCCGCCGCCTGCCCCTGCCGCGTTCGTGTATTCTTAGTTATTTTTCTTTTTCTCGGTTTTCTTCATCATTGCATCTCCTGTTATAGTTGTATTTCTTGTAGGTGGATTTCAAGAGCAGTGACAGATTTTTTTTTTTTTTTAAATAGAAAGAAACTTGAATTAATTTATTTTTACGATTGTTATTTTTGTTTTTTTCTCTCTGCCTTTTCTGTCTCCTTTATTTCCCGGCCGTGGTTGTTGTGTAGCGTGTTGTGTTCATGTGTTTTTGTGTATGTATGTTATTTGGTAATTTATAACTTATTTTTATTTATATTATTATTTTTTTTCTCTCACTTTTATATATGTATGTTTTGTGTTTTTTTTAGATGTTTCGTTACCGACTATTTCGATGTCAAGTTTTGATGGTCTTTAAGATATTTCAAACCCCCTCCTCCCTCCCCCCTGGCTCCTTTTTTTATATTGATATATGGATGCAACTTTTTTGAGACATTTGTGTATTAAATCTTTTACTGTGCTTTTTTTTTTTTTTATTTTTTTTTTTTTTTTTTTGAAGAAGAATATTTAAGGATGGACTATTTTTTTTTTTTTTTTTTTTTTTTTTTTGTCGTAAAGATATTATTCCCTCTTTTCGAAATCAGTCCGAACGTTTCATGTATTCGTGTAAAGGGTGTGTGTTTTTTGTATTTATTTATTTTTCTATCGATAGTGTTGCAAAGAGGGAATAAAATAGGATGTTTATGGATTTTTGATTTTGTAGTCTCTGTGCCCGTCTCGCCCCCCCCTCCCAACTTTCTTTTTGTAGGACAGTGAACATTTTTTTTTTTTTTTTTTAATCAAGTTTTTAGACGACAAAATAAGGGCTTTTTGCAATAAGAAATTTTTGCTGTAATTGTGTCAAGGACGAATCCTTTTTTTTTTTCATTTTAAGACGATTCATATTTTTTTTTCGACTTATAATTTTTGTACAGATTTTCTTGATGGTAATTAAACCCACCCAAGTAAAAAAAAAAAAAGAAAAAAAAAAAAAAAAACTTTCTTTATCTTTGAACATAATGTGCTTTGTTGTCATTATTTCCAAAGTGAATATATCTATATATAAATATATTTAAAAAGACCGAAAACTTCATGTTGTAAAATTGTGAGAGTTAAAAAGGTAACAGAAAGAAAGAGAGAGAGAGAGAGAGAGAAGGAAAACAGGAAACGAAGAAGAAACAGTGGAGAATGATCACTTTGTGTCTTTTTTTGTGTTTGTTTACAGACTTTTTGTAAAAAAAATGTAAAAAAAATAATAATAATTATAAATAACAGACTTGTATAGGTATTGTCACCCTCACAGAGAGAGAGAGAGAAGAGAGTGGATGAGAAGAGAACGTGAATGAGAGGGAGAGAGAAAGAGAGAGTGAGAGAGAGAAAGAGAGCGAGTGGATGAGTGAGTGTGTGGCCTCTTTACCCATGTGAATATTCCTTGTATCCAAAAAATGTTTTTGGCCACGAAAAAGAAAAATGTTGCTTGGAAAGTAACTTTTTTTTTTTTTTTTTTTTTTTTCTTTTTTTTTTTTTTGTAAGAGCCTGTCTGGCCGCGCCGACTCCCGGACCACGAAAATGCAAATAAAAAAAGTTGAAATCTCCCCCCCCCCCAAAATCAATTTTGGTATTGCTTTTTTTTTTTCTTTTTTTTAACGATAACTTTCCCCCTTTTTTTATTATTGTTTTCAAAAATCCTCTGGAATTGTGATCTTAATCTTTCTTTTTTCACTCTCTCTCTTTTTTTTTTGAGAGAAAACAATTTTTCTCTCTCTTGATTTTTTGAGAGAAAACAATTTTTTTTCTCTCTTTTGATTTTTTGAGAGAAAACAATTTTTTTTTCTCTTGATTTTTTGAGAGAAAACAATTTTTTTCTCTCTTTTGATTTTTTGAGAGAAAACAATTTTTTTCTCTCTCTTTTTTTATTTTTTGAGAGAAAACAAATGCATTTTCGTAGAGTGTGACTCGGCGTGGCACGAAAACAAGCTCGATTTGAGGTAGCTAATGGTGGCATCTGGGAATTGATTACCTTTTTGTGTTGGATGATAAAGACGTATTTTTGTAAATAAATAAATCGAAAAGAGACTTGAAACTTTTTCTGTTTTTTCTGTTTTGACCTCCCCACAACTTTGAAAAAAAAATGAAAAAGAAAAAGAAAAAAGATATAGATTAAAAATGAAATAAAATCAAATATAAAAAAAATGAAAAAGAAAAAATATAGATTGAAAATGAAATAAAATCAAATATAAAAAATTAAAAAGACTAAAAAATATATGGATTAAAAATGAGATAAAATGAAATATATATGGACGAAAAGGAAAATATAAATGGATGATGAAAAGAAAAAAATATAAATGAAAAAATGACCCTTTATTCATAAAGATATTTGAAAAAGAAAAAGAGAAAAATACATGGATTAAAAATAAAATGAAATAAAATATATATGGACAAAAAAGAAAAAAAAATATGAATAAAATATATACGGATAAAAAAAAATGAAAGTAAAAATAAAATGTATATACTTTTCAATGAATAGAGTAATGTCAAGAAAATGACAATAGATGTATAAAATGACAAAATAAAAAAGACTTGCCAACACAAAAGTCAATAAAAAACTGCTTTATAAACATTAAACGGAAAGTAGATTAAGAAATTAATATAACAAAATTATTTTTAAAAAGTTTTTGAATTCTACAAGGATATAAAACAAATATTCTAACAAAGATTACTACAAGTATTACTACAAATAAAAATGATTAAGATGAAGATGATAGTCACAATGATAATACTGATAATCATAATCATATAGATGATAATGATAATACTACTATTACTGGTACTGATACTAGTGTTAATACCAGCACCAATACAAAAACTATATACTAGTGCTAATGCTAATACCTATACTATTGCTACTACTACCGCTACTACTACTACTACTACTACTACTACTACTACTACTATACTACTTACTACTACTACTACTACTACTACTGTTACTATTACTACTACTACTACTATTACCACTGCTAGTACTACTGCGATTACTACTACTACTACTACTACAATTACTACTACTACTACTACAATTACTACTACTGCTACTACTACTATGATTATTACTACTACTACTACTACTATGATACTACCTTACTATTACTACTACAATAACTACATTACTACTACTACTACAATTACTACTACTACCACAATATTACTACCATTACTACTACTACTACTATCATTACTATTACTACCATTACTACTTCTACAGCCACTGTCACTACCTCCACTAACCACAAACAACAATGGCTATACCATCACTCATTCATTTTAAAATATATATGCTACACAATACTTCATTGCTGCATTCAAGCACTGAATCTTTCTCTCTCTTCTTCTCTCTCTCTCTCTCTCTCGTCTCTCTCTCTCTCTCATCTCTCTCTCTCTCTCTGCTCTCTCTCTCTCTCTCTCTCTCTCTCTCTCTCTCTCTCTCTCTCTCTCTCTCTCTCTCTCTCTCTCTCTCTCTCTCTCTCTCTCTCTCTCTCTCTCTCTCTCGTCTCTCTCTCTCTCTCTCTCTCTCTCTTCTCTCCTTTTGTCTTTTTTTCTTATTTATTTTTTTCTTCTGTCTCTATCTCTCTTTTTCTCTTCCTTT
>NW_020871724.1:453845-473324 GCF_003789085.1 Penaeus vannamei | reverse complement strand
GTTTTACACAAGCACGCACACACAGCATACACAGGGCACGCACACCACAACAGTTACCATTACACAAGCACCACACACCCACATACACATTACACAAGCACGCACACAACAGGGCGATCACAGCATACCAGTTGCACGCACACACACCATGCATACAGAAGCACACCCAACCATACACATTTACACAACACCGCACACACACAGTAACATACACCACAACACGCCACACACACAATACACCCAATTTTACACAAAGCACGCACACACACATACACAAGCACGCACACACCACATAACATTACAGTGCAACCGCACCCACACACATCCACTACAGAGCACACAACACACTACACATACACAAGCCACGCACACACACATACACATACACAAGCACACACACACACTACACAGTTACAAAACGCAAGCACATTACCTCCCCCCCCAAACCCCCCCACCCCCCAACACAACGCCACCACACACACATACACATACACAAGCACGCACACACACCAAACTACACATACACACCACACTTACTCCCCACCCCACCCAACACACGCACACACGCACGCAAAATCAAAAAGCATCCAAAACAGACTCCACGCCAGTTCACTCGCAAGCAAATTTGATTAGTGATGTTTTTTTTTTTTCCGTCTGCTTCGACTCTCAAAGAGAACTTAAATTAACGATTCAGGGCATGTCCTATTATTATTTTTTAATTTTGTTTCTAGATTTTAATACAATTCCACAATCAAAATATTTCTTAAATGTTTGGTATCATAATTTTGCTTAATATATATATTTTTTAGATTTAACACATGCATAATCAAAATATTTCTAAATTTTGTTTCATATTTTCTTAATTATATATATTTTTAGATTTTAATTACAATTTCATAATCAAAATACTTCTTATACGGTTTTTGTTTCATATTTTCTTAATTATTTTAATGGAGATTAATTTTATATCATGTTAAGCATACCATGTTCTGATATTTTGGATTTTTTAATCTGAATTTTCCTTTTATTATATTTTTTAGGTAAAAGAAATTCGCGTAAAATATTTCATGTCTGGCTTTTCAGACATACGAAACATGGAATAGAAGAAATAGAAAATAAAAGAAAGAAAGAAAGAAAAGGGAAAAAAAGTGAAAAGAATGCAACAAAGAGAGGGAGAGATAGAAAAAACAG
Source organism: Penaeus vannamei (assembly GCF_003789085.1). Classification (NCBI taxonomy): domain Eukaryota; kingdom Metazoa; phylum Arthropoda; class Malacostraca; order Decapoda; family Penaeidae; genus Penaeus; species Penaeus vannamei. The sequence continues at coordinate 472,133 of NW_020871724.1, read as the reverse complement.
AGAAACGGAAAGAAAGAAAAGGGAAAATGAGTGAAATAAAGAATACAAGAAAGAGAGAGAGAGAGACAGAAAAAAAAGACAAACAGAAAGAAAGACATAAGACTGAGAACAACAAAATGCAAGAAAAAATATGTGAAAAATATGACAGAGAGAAAAGAAAAAAGGAAAAAAAAAACTAGAAAGAGAGGAGGGAGAAAAATCACATAAAAAAGAAGAACAAAGAAATAATGAAAAGAAGAAGAGGAAATCCCAAGGAAGACAAGGAGCGAAAAATCCTTAAGAATTAAAAAAAGGGTAAAGATGCAAGTGACAAGTTCTCTCTCTCACTCTCTATCGAACTCTCCTCATCTCTCTCTCCTCTCTCTGTGCTGTCTCTTAACTCTTCTCTCTCTCTCTCTCTCTCTCTCTAACTTCTCTCTCTCTCTCTCTTCTCTCTCTCTCCTCCCTTCCTCTCTTCTCTCTTTCTTCCCTCTCTTCTATCTCTCCTGTCTCTTGCTCTCTCTCTCTCTTCTAACTCTCTCTCTCCGCTCCATCCCTCTCCCTCCCTCCCTCCCCCCCTATCCCTCTTTCTCTCTCTCTCTCTCTCCCCTCTCTCTCTCTCCTCTCTCTCTCAAGTTCATGCAGCTGTTGCTAATTCACACCAATGATGAATTTTAATCGGAGGCGCATGCATACATAAATGGCTTTACATAGGTGTGTTATATATGCAAATCTGGTTTGATGTATGATGTAAATCCATGGAAGGCTTCTGACTCAGTGTGTGTGTGTGTGTGTGTGTGTGTGTGTGTGTGTGTGTGTGTGTGTGTGTGTGTGTGTGTGTGTGTGTGTGTGGTGTGTGTGTGTGGTGTGTGTGTGTGTGTGTGTGTGAGTGTGTGTGTTGTGGTGCGAAAGATAATAATACAAATAAAATAAACTATATAACTAGGAAATAAAAGACAAAACAAGAAAAACAACACAAAAAAAGAATATAAGAAAAAAAAAGTTAATAACGATAATAACGACAAAACGAGAAAATAACAGAAGAAAAGCGATGTGAAGAATCAAAGGCAGAAACCCAAAGAAAGAAAAAAACGCGAGAAAAGAGAGAAGAGAAAGAAGGAAAGAATAATAATAATAAAAGAAAAAAACGTAACAAGTTGCCCCTAAAACTGGCATCGGCCCTAATCAGTGCCACAGGAGGGTGCCACACGTTGTCAAGGAGGGGAAGGGGAAGGGGGGAGGGAAGGGGAGAGGAAGGGAATGAATGAATGAATGAAGGGAAAGCGAAAGAAAGGGGATAAGGATTGGGAGAACAGGGAAGGAGAAGGGAGGAAAAGAAGAGAAGAAGGAGAAAGAGAAAGGGGTAAGAGGGAGTTAGGGGAAGGAAGGGAGGGGGAAGGGGAGGGGAGGGGAGGGGAGGGGAGGGGAGGGGAGGGAAGAGGGAGGGAGGGGAAGAGGAAGGAATAAAGGGAAGAAGGAAAGGGAAAGAGGAAGGAAAGGGAAGGATATTGTGAAACAGGAAGAAGAGAAGGAGAAGGGGGTAAAGGGAGTTAGTGGGAAAGGGAGTGAGAGGGAGAAGGAGAAAGGGGGAATGAGAGTTAGTGGGAAGGGGAAGGAGGTAAGGGGGGGGAGGGGAGGGCCAAGGAGGGGATTGACATGCCGTCTCCTCCGTCCGGCCCCGATACTAGGCCTCCGATACGCCGATATATTGGAAGTGAACAGGAGGGCTTTGTATACAGGTCATTAGGTCTTCATCAACACTTTCTCTCCTTCTCCTCCTCCTCCTCCTTTCTCTCTTTGTCTTCTTGCACTTTCTTCTTTCTTTGTCCTCTTCCATGCCTTTCACTCTCTTCTCTCTACTTTCTCCTCCTTTCTTTCTTTGTCCTCTTCCTCTTGCACCTTTCTTCTTCTCTCCTTTCTTTCTTTGTCCTCTTCCTCTTGCACCTTTCTTCTTCTCTCCTTCTCTCTTTGTCTTCTTCTCTTGCACCTTTCTCCTCCTTTCTTTCTTTCTTTGTCTTCTTCCCTTGCACCTTTCTTTCTTCTCACCTTTCTCTCTTTGTCCTCTTCCTCTGCACCTTTCTTCTCTCCTTTCTCCCTCCTTTTTTCTTTTGTCTTCTTCCTCTTGCACCTTCTTCTTCTCTCCTTTCTCTCTTTGTCTTCTTCCATGCCCCTTGCACCTTTCTTCTTATCTCCTTTCTCTCTTTGTCCTCTTCCATGCCCCTTGCACCTTCTTCTTCTCTTCCTCCTCCTTTCTTTCTTTGTCCTCTTCCATGACCCTTGCACCTTTCTTCTTCTACCCTTTCTCCCTTTCTCTCTTGTTACCTCTTTCTCTTCTCTTTTTCTCCATTCGCCTCCTTTTCTTTTCTCTTCTATACTTTCTTCCGCATCATCTTTTTAAACTCTATTCCCTTTTTCTTATCACACTTCCGCCTCCTCTTTTCTCTTCTCTCCTGTCCTTCTCTCTTCTCTTCCCCAATTCCTTCCTGTTTCTTCTTCTCATCACCTCCCTCACTTCCTCTCCCTTTCCTCCTTATCTCCCACATCACCCCTTTCTCTCCTCCTCCCTCTATTCCCCTCTTTAATTCGGCTAATTAATAAGTCAAGTTCGTTTATCTCTCTCCTTTGATAAACAGAGACAGGGTTAAGATAAGATTGTCTTTATGTTAAGGGTTCGCATGTTATTTCTTGTTTTATTATTCATTATCAATAAGATTCTCTCTCTCTCTGTTCTCTTATTTCTCTCTCTCTCTCTTCGTATCTGTCTCTTCGAAATTTACTTTCTCTTTCTTACTCTCTCTCTCTCTCTGCTCTCTCTCTCTCTCTCTCTCTCTCTCTCTCTCTCTCTCTCTCTCTCTCTCTCTCTCTCTCTCTCTCTCTCTCTCTCTCAATATATAATATACATATATATAATATATATATATATATATATATATATATATATATATATATATATATATATATATACACACATACATGACCCTCATTGAACTCGAAATTTACTGGAAAAGGGTTAATTGTCGTGATAAAACAATGTCATTGGCAAATACATTTGTTCAGATTTGGACCCTGAAATTAATGAACGAATATTCATATCGAATGAGCGATTTCACACGATGGACGTGACAACAACCGAGCTCAATTGTCGAAGAGTTGAAATCAAAAGTTCAAACTACATTCTACTCAACTCAACTCAAAAACTCAAACTCAAAACTCAACTCGAGCTCAATTGTTGAAGAGTTGAAATCAAAGTTCAAAGTTCAAACTACATTCTTTTCTTTGACATTTTATTTCAAACCCAAAGAAACCAAAGAGATTTCTGAAATGGTAAAGATAAAGAGAAGAGAGATAAGAAAATTGATAAAAAAAAAAAATGCAGGAATTGGGATAAGAGAGGAAAGAGAAAGAAATGGAAAAGGAATATAAAAGAAGGAGAGATTTTAAAAAATGGATAAAAAATGCAGGAATTGGGATAAGAGAGGAAAGAGAGGGAAAGAATGGAAAAGGGGAATATAAAGAGAAAGAGAATAAAAAAAATGGATAAAAAATGCAGGAAATTGGGATAAGAAGAGGAAAGAGAAAGAATGGAAAAGGGGAATATAAAGAGCTTTAATAATATTTTTTTAAAATAAAATAGGAGAAGAAATACAACAAATCAATGTCATCGAAAAATAATAAACAAACAAATACAATATGAAATAAATAGCAAAAATCAACAAAATTTTCAACAGAATTTACTGGTAATGACAATTATAAAACGGAAGTTATCAGCATTTAATCTTTTCTTATAAGATTAAAAAACAACAACTAAATACCACAAAATATTAAACAAACAAATAAACAGAACACGAAACAAACAGACACAAAGTAACCAAAAAGAAAGTCAAATCAATAAAAAAAAATTATTACAGAGAAGAAAAGTTTTCTCGTTGGAATCAAACCGATTTCATAATGGGCTGGTCACTCTATAATTCCGGTCTGTCCCATTCCCCGTTTCAATTTTGTTCCACGGTTTTAATGAAATTCAGAAAGTGTTCAATTCAATTCTGTACATTTTATAATAGTTCAATCTGTATCGGTTTCGTGTCGCTGTTCAATTGTTCGTTTCAAAATTCTCTTTCGCTGCAAACAAAAGAAAAAGGACAATTAAAAAGGATTGGTAGGAAGAATGGGGATGCGGGGGAGGGGAGAGGGAGGGGAAGGGGGAGAGGAAGAGGAGGGAGAGAGAAAGAGAAGGGAGAGAGGAGAAAGAGGGAGAGCTGAGAAGGGACAAGAGGGAGGTAGAGAAAAAGGTGAAAAGGAGGAGGAGAGAAGAGAAGGGGAAGAGAGAGGAGGAGAAAGGAGATAGAAAATAAGAGAGAATGGGAAGAAAAAGGAGGAGAAGGAGGATAGAAGGCCAAGAGGAAGGAAACGAGGGAGAGACATGGGAAAGATAAAGAGAAAGGAGTAGAAGGAGACAGAAGACCAAGAGGAAGGAAAGGAGGAGAATGGGAAAAAATAAAGAGGAAGAAGGAGGAAGGCGGAAGGGGAGAGGAGGGGAAAGAGGAGGCAGAGAAAAGAGGAAAAGGAGAAGACGAGTGAAAGAGGACAAGGGAAAAGAGGAAAGAGGAAAAAGAAGGAGAGAGAGATGGGTGAAAGAGGCAATAGAAAGAAGTTCATGAAGGAAGGGGACAGGGGAAAGGAGAAGAGGGGAGTAGGAAGGAACTAAGAGAAAAGGGAGAAGGGAGAACGAAAAAAGGAATTTTCTAAGCAAGATTAGAAAAAAAAAAAAAATACTGGAAGAATCGATCGGAGATTTCCCGAAGAAGAAGAGGAAGAGGGGCGGAAAGCAGTGCTAGTAGAAGAGGAAGAGAGAAAAGGAAGGGAAAAAGAAGGGAGAAAGAGAAAGGGAAAGGAAGGGAGAAAAGGGATGAAGGGAAAGGGAAAGGAAGGGACAGAAATAGGGAAAGAGGGAGGGAAGAAGGAAGGGGAAAGAAACGGAAGAATGAAGGAGTGAGAGAGGGAGGGTAGAAGGGAGTAAATGAGAGAGAGATATAAAAAAGCAAAACGAAAGACCGAGAAGAAAAACACCAAGAAAAGAAAAAAGAAGAGGGAAGGAGAGGAGAGAAGAGAGAGAGAGAGAGAGAGAGAAGAGAGCAGAGAGAGAGAGAAGAAAAAGAGAGCAGAGAGAGAAGAAAGAAAGAGAAAAAAAGAAGCAAGAGAAGAGAGAAAAAAAGAAGAGCAGACGCAAAAATAAAAGAGCCGAGTGTAAAATGTCGAGCATCTGAAGCCTCGGTGCTCTTAAATCATGGAAAATCGCCGAGCACTAAGACCGGGCGGTATCATGGCCGCCCATTCCCCGCATGGCATCACGTACACACGCACACGCACACACATACGCTCACGCACATACACATATGTTCATACGTACATGCACACTCACACTCACACTCATACACATACGCACACTCACACATATATTCATACATGCATATACACAACACGCACACGCACACACACACATGCACATGCACACACACACGCATATGTTCATACATACATGCAGACTCACACACACATAGCACACATATGTTCATACATACATGCACACTCATACGCATACTTACACTCATACACATATACATACGCACACTCACACACATGTTCATACATACATGCACACTCACACTCATGCACATACAAATACGCACACTCACACATATGTTCAGTCATACATACACATCCTTATATATACACACATACGCACACCCACACTTATATTCATACATAAATGAACACTCACACTCATACACATACACACACGCACACACATACATGTTCATACATACATGCACACTCACACACAGATCCACACACACACACGCACACCCATATGTATATCTATGCACAAATGAACACACACACAAACACATACACATATTCACACACATAAACATACTAACATACTAAACACACACAAACAAACACATAAACATACACACATGCTCACAAGCGCACGCTCTGTCTGTCTGTTACACTCATACACAAACACACATACGCACACTCACACATATATCTATACATACATGCACACTCATACACTTACACATACACGCACGCACTCATATATATTAATACACACGTGCACACACACTCTCTCTCTCTCTCCTATCTCTCTCTCTCTCTCTCTCTCTCTCTCTTCTCTCTCTCTCACACCACACACACATCACACACACACACACACACAACACGCAATCACAACACACACACACACACACACACACACACACACACACACACACACACACACAGCACAGCACCAACACAACACACACACACACACACACAACACGCAACACACACAACACACACACACACACACAACACGCAATGACACACACACACACAACACACACACACACACACACACACGCACACACACACACACACACACACACACACACACACACACACACACACACACACACACACACACACAACACACACATAACACAAACACACACCACACACACAACACACACACACACAACACACATACACACACACACACACACAACACACACAATCACAACGCAACAAACTAACGCACACACATAACACACAACACACACACACACACACACACACACACACACACACACACACAACACGCAATCACACACACAACACGCAACACACACACACACACACACACACACACAAATCACACAGCACACACACACACACACACACACACACACACACACACACACACACACACACACACACACACACACACAACACACCACACACACACACACACACAACACGCAATCACACACACAACACGCAATCACACACACACACACACACACACAACACACACACACACTCACACACACAACACAACCAACACACACAAAACACAACACAACACACACACACACACACACACACACACACACACACACACACACACACACACACACACACACACGCACACACACAACACGCAATCACACACACAACAACGAACGCAGACTCTTATATATCTGTTCCTGGAGAGAAGATTCGAAGCTTAAAAGATTGCTGCGATGGAGACGCTGTGGGGGAATGGAGGGGAGAGGAGGAGGAAGAAATGGGGGGAGGGGAGGGGGAGGGGGGGAGGGAGGGGGATGGAGAGCTGGGGGGAAGGGGGGAGGGGGAGGGGGAGGGAGGAGGGGAGGGAGGAGGGGGGGAGGGGAGGGAGGGGAAGGGGAGGAGGGAGAAGGAAGATGGAGATGGAGGGAGAGGGAAGAAGAGGGGAAGAGGGAGGGGAGGAGGAGGAAGATGGGGAAGGGGGAGGGGAGGAAGGAAGATGGGAAGGGGAGGGAGGAAGAAGAATGGGAGGAGGAGGGGGAGGAAGGATGGGAAAGGGAGTGGAAAGAAAGGGAAGGGGGGAAGGGTGAAAGGGGGAGGAGAGAGGGAGAAGGAAGATGGGAGGGAAAGGGGGTGGGGAGGGAGGGACGGAGAGGAGAGGAGGGGGAAGGAAAGGGCTGGAGGGAGTTAGGGGGAATGGGGAAGGGGTGGGTGTGTTAGCAAGTAGATGAGGGGGGGGGGATAGGGGTAGAGGGGAACGGGAGAAGGGGGGGGGGATGGGAGGTATGGGGAGGGGGAGGGGATGGGGGGGCGAGAAGAGAGGTTGGGGGGGGGGAAGAAGAGATAAGAAAGCGAAGAAGATGGACTAAAAAAAAAAAAAAAAAACATCGAAGAAGGAATAAAGAGACATTAAAAAAACACACAACAAAACGAATAAAAAGAAACCAAAAAGGAAAACAAAACAAAACGAAAGTGAACCCCCCCAAAAAAAAAGAAAAAGAAAAAGAAGAGAGAGAGAGAGAGAGAGAGAGAGAGAGAGAGAGAGAGAGAGAGAGAGAGAGAGAGAGAGAGAGAGAGAGAGAGAGAGAGAGAGAGACAGAGAGACAGAGAGAGAGAGAGAGAGAGAGAGAGAGAGAGACAGACAGAGACAGACAGAGAAAAGAAAAGAGAGAAAAAAAGAGCATAGAGCCTTCAGCTGTTCCCATTTAGTTTTATCGCATCACCGCCCGCTTCTCGCCCGGCGTCGCTGGACAGGAAATTCATTTTAGAATGTTAAACAGCGTCGGAATTCAGAGATGCGTTTGTCTCGCTTCGGGACGACGCGGGAGCTTAACATTTTAACAAAGTGCGAATTCGTTTAAAACTTTTGGTTCGTTGTCATCTATATACGGCTTGTACATACGAAGAAATACGTCTTCTTTTAAAGCTTTTGGTTTGTTGTCATCTATATACGGCGTGTACATACGTATATACATGCATTCTTTTAAAACGTTTAGTTCATTGCAATTTGTTGTCATCTATATACGGCATGTACATACGAAGAAACATCCATTCTTTTAAAACTTTTAGTTCGTTGTCATCTATATACGGCATGGACATACGAAGATACATTCATTCTTTAAAAGCTTTGGTTCGTTGCAATCTATATACGGCAATGTACATACGTATATACATCCAATCTTTTAAAGCTTTTAGTTCGTTGTCATCTATATACGGCTTTTTACATACGAAGAAACATGTCTTCTTTTAAAGCTTTTGGTTCGTTGTCATCTATATACGGCATGTACATACGAAAACATGTTTCTTTTTAAGCTTTTGGTCGTTGTCATCTATATACGCAATGTACATACGAAAACATGTCTTCTTTTAAAGCTTTTGGTTCGTTGTCATCTATATACGGCATGTACATACGAAAACATGTCTTCTTTTAAAACTTTTGATTCGTTGTCATCTATATACGGCAATGTACATTACAAAACATGTCTTCTTTTAAACTTTGGTTCGTTGTCATCTATATACGGCAGTACATACGAAACATGTCTTCTTTAAAGCTTTTGGTTCGTTGTCATCTATATACGGCATGGACAACGAAGAAACATACATTCTTTTAAAGCTTTGGTTCGTTGTATTCTATATACGGCTTGTACATACGAAGAAACATGTCTTCTTTTAAAGCTTTTGGTTCGTTGTCATCTATATACGGCATGTACATACGTATATACATGCATTCTTTTAAAACGTTTAGTTCGTTGCAATCTATATACGGCATGTACATACGAAGAAACATCCATTCTTTTAAAACTTTTGGTTCGTTGTCATCTATATACGGCAATGTACATACGAAAACATGTCTTCTTTTAAAACTTTTGGTTCGTTGTCATCTATATACGGCTTGTACATACGAAGAAACATCCATTCTTTTAAAACGTTTAGTTCGTTGTAATCTATATACGGCATGTACATACGAAGAAATACGTCTTCTTTTAAAGCTTTTGGTTCGTTGTCATCTATATACGGCTTGTACATACGAAGAAACATCCATTCTTTTGAAACTTTTGGTTCGTTGTCATCTATATACGGCAAGCACATACTATATACATGCATTCTTTTAAAACTTTTGGTTCGTTGTAATCTATATACATACATACATACGTATATACATACATACATGCACGCAGAACGAATTCTTTTAAAACTTTTCGTTCATTATAATCTATCTACGGCTTATATACACACGTAGATACATACATACATGGACGTATATACAGATGGACAGACTCCCATATATACACATATGTACATAAACTATCATGTATGTATAAGGTATGTATGTATGTACGTATTGCATATAACTGGAACGAAAATGAAATATTTCCAATGACAAATTTACAAGGAAACGCGAGACACTCCACTTATCTGTCCATTAGGTTCTCTACTCACTATTGAGCTGTCTATCCATCTCTCTATTTATTAAGTTCTCCATCTGTCTCTCTATTCATCAAGTTCTCTATCTATTTCTCTATTTATCAAGTTCTCTATTTTTGTTTATTAAGTTCTCCATCTGCCTCTCTATCCATCAAGTTCTCTATCTATTTCTCTGTTTATTAAGTTCTCCATCTGTCTCTCTATTCATCAAGTTCTCTATCCATCTCTCTATTTATTAAGTTCTCCATCTGTCTCTCTATTCATCAAGTTCTCCTTCTGTCTCTCTTCTATTTCTCTATTTATCAAGTTCTCCATCTGCCTCCCTATTCATCAAGTTCTCTATCCATTTCTCTGTTTATTAAGTTCTCCATCAACGCGAGACGAGAAAAGGTCAAAGATTCACCCGAGTTTGAACGAAGGTCAGATGTGACACTCATCACGTGTCACTTGGTTCGATCAGACCGAATGTCAAGATTGCTATCGATCGAGAGGTCAAAGGTTAATTAGATGGAGAGGGGGGAAGGGTGGGGGAGAGAGGGGAGGAGAAAGAGGGTTCAGGAGAAACCAGAAAAAGAGATAGATAGATAGATAGATAGATATATAGATGGATGGATAGATAAGTAGATATATAGATAGATAGTAGAGAGAAATGAGGAGAGAGAGAAGTAGAGAAAAGCAGAGAAAAGTAGAGCAAAATGAGTGGAAAAGAGAGTAGAGAAAAGTAAAGAAAAGTAGGGAAATGAGAGGAGAGAGAAAAGTAGGGAAAAGCAGAGAAAAGTAGACAAGAGTGAGTGAGAAAAGTAGAGAAAAGTGAGAGGGAGAAAAATAGAGAAAAATGAAATAGAGAAAGCAGTGAAAAATAAGAAATAGAAAAGTGAAGAAAATGAGAGGGAGAGAGAGAAGTAAAGAAAGAGAAAATTAGAGGGAGAGAGAGAAGTAGAAAAAGTAGAAAAAAAATGAGAGGGAGAGAGAGAATAAAGAAAAGTAGAGAGAAGAGAGGGAGAGAGAGAAGTAAAGAAAAGTAGAGAAAATTAGAGGGAGAGAGAGAAGTAAAGAAAAGTAGAGAAAGAGAGAAAATGAGAAGTAGAGAAACAGAGAAAAGTAGAGAAAATGAGAGGGAGAGAGAAGTAGAGAAAAGTAGAGAGAGAGAGAGAGAGAGAGAGAGAGAGAGAGAAGAGAGAGAGAGAGAGAGAGAGAGAGAGAGAGAGAGAAGAGAGAGAGAGAGAAGGGGAGAGAGAAGAGAGTAGATAAAAGTGAGGGAGAAAAGTAGAGAAGAGTGAGAGTGAGAGAAGTGGGTCAACAGCGGGTCTCGGACCAAAGAGGCTCTCACGGAGGCCAATGAGTACCGCGAAGGAAAAAATGAAAAGAGAGGAAGAGGAGGAGGAGACATAGGGATGAACGAGGAAGAAAGGTAGGAGAAGAGAGAGAAGGAGGAAGAGGAGGAGGAGACAAAGGGATGACAAGGAAGAAAGGTAGGGAGAGAGAGAGAAGGAGGGAGAAAGGAAGAGGAGGAGAGACATAGAGATGACAGGGAAGAAGGAGGAGAGAGGAAGAGAAAGAGAAGGAGAGAGAGGAAGAAGAGGAGGACACATAGGATGACAAGGAAGAAGGAAGGGAGAAGAGAAGAGAAGGAAGGGAGAAGGAGGAGGAGACAAAGCGATGACAAGGAAGAAAAAGGTAGGGAGAGAAGAGAGAGGAGAGAGAAGAGAAGGAGGACATAGGAGACAGGGAAGAAAGGTAGGAGAGAGAAGAAAGGGAAGGAGGGAGAGGAGAGAGAGGAAGAGGAGGGAATAGGAGACAGGAAAAAGGTAGGAGGAAGAAGGGAAGGAGGGAGAGAGGAAGAGGAAGAGAGACATAGGGATGACGAGGAAAGAAAGGAAGGGAGAAGAAATGGAAGGAGGAGAAGGAGGAAGAGGAGGAGGAGACATAGGGATGACGAGGAAGAAAGGAAGGGAGAGAGAAGAAATGGAAGAGAAGGAGGAAGAGGAGGAGGAGACATAGGGATGACAAGGAAGAAAGGAAGGGAGAGAGGAGAGAGAAGAGAGAAGAGAAGGAGGGAAGGAGGAGGAGACATAGGGATGACGAGGAAGGAAGGGAGAGAGAAGAGAAGGAGGGAGAGAGGAAGAGGAGGAGGAGACATAGGATGACAGGGAAGAGGAAGGAGAGAGGAGAGAAAGAGGAGAGAGAGGAGGAGACATAGGGATGACAAGGAAGAAAGGAAGGGAGAGAGAAGAGAAGAGAAGGAGGGAGAAAGGAGGAGAGAGGAAGAGGAGGAGACATAGGGATGACAAGGAAGAAAGGTAGGGAGAGAGAGAAGAGAAGAGAAGGAGAGAGAGGAAGAGGAGGAGGAGACATAGGGATGACAGGGAAGAAAGGAAGGGAGAGAGAAGAAAGGGAATGAGGAAGAGGAGGACAGACAAGGGATGACAGGAGAAAGGAAGGGAGAGAGAAGAGAAGGAGGAGAGGGAAAGAGGAGTGGACAGGGATGACGAGGAAGAAAGGAAAGGAGAGAGAAGAGAGAAGAGAAGGAGGGAGAGGAGAGAGAGGAGGAGACATAGGGATGACGAGGAAGAAAGATGAGAAGAGAAAGGGAGGGAGAGGAGGAGAAGAAAAAAGAAAGAATGAAAGAAAAGAAAAAAGAGAAAAAAGAAAAACAAGAAAGAAAAAAACTAAATAAAGATACGAAAATACCTCAAGAAAACAACAACCAACCACGAAAAAAAGAAGAGACAAAAAAACAAAAAAAAGTAAAAAAAAAGAAAAAAAAAAATCCCAAGTTAAACCTTCTTCTCCCTCTCTCTCCTCAACTTTACACATTCTAAGTATCCTTGCACCTGATAAGCCGTTCATGACTTAAAGTTAGGAGAAGTTCATGGACGATTCGGAGCACGACTGCCGCTAAGAATGAAAAGCAAGTGATATGAAAATTTTCCTCTCGAAAGTTCTCATATACATTTAACGCGGGAGGTAAAGGAGGGAAGAGGAGGAGGTGGATGAAGAAGAAAAAGAGGGAAAGAGAAGAAGATGAAGGAGGAGGAGGAGAGGAAAGAGGAGCGGGAGATAAAGGAGGGAAGAGGAGGAGGTGGATGAAGAAGAAGAAGAAGGAGGATAGGAGGAGGAAGAAAGGGGAAGGGAAAGGAGTAGGAGAAGGAGGAGGAGGAGGAGGAGGAGGAGGTAGTGGAAGAGGAAAAAAAGAAGAAGGAAGGAGAGGAGGAGGAGGTAGTGGATGAAGAAAGAAGGAGGAAGAGGGAGAGGAGAGCAGCGGGAGATAAAGGAGGGAGGAGGAGGAGGTGATGAAGAAGAAGGAGGAGGAGAAGGAAGGAGGAGGAGGAGAGGAGAAAAGGGGGAGGGAAAGGAGGAGGAGGAGGAGGCGGGAGGGAGGAGGAGCGGAGGAGCGGAGATAAAGGAGGTAGGAGGAGGAGGTGGATGAAGAAAAAGAAGGAGGAGGAGGGATAGGAGGAGCAGCGAGAGATAAAGGAGGGAGGAGGAGGTGGATGAAGAAGAAGGAGGAGAGGGAGAGGAGGAGGAAGAAAAGGGGGAGGAAAGGAGTAGGAGGAGGAGGAGGTCAGAGAAGAAGAGGGAGAGGAGAAGGAGGAGAAGAGATTGAAAGATTGAAAGATCGAAAGATTGAAAGATTTAGTCTTAATTCCACTTGTCACAACGGATGTTCTCTGCTGTGACATACTGTTTTATTTTGCCCGAATCTCCCCCTGTGTGCAAGGAGCGGCCGGGGATACCACTCACTGGCCGGGCGTGGGATCGAACGCTGGTCCGCGAGATTGCTAGACGAACGCGCTCACCACTGCGCCAGCACACGAGGAAGAGGAGCAGAAGTAAGAAAAAGAAAGAAGAGTAAGATAATAAAAAATATATGAAGCACAATTGAAAATACTGAAGAATTCAAGTATACGAAGAAGAAAAAGAAGAAAGAAAATAAAGGGACGGGAGGAGCAGAAGTAAGAAAAAGAAGGAAAAATAATCTGATAAAAAATATAGGGCGCACAATTGAAAATGCTGAAGAATTCAAGAATACGAAGAAGAAAAAGAAGAAAGAAAATAAGGAAGGAAGGAAAGAACGAACAAGAACAATGATCAGAAAAAGAAAAGGAAGAAGAAAGAAAAAAATACGACAAAACAAAACAAGAACAGAAAAAAAGAAGACGAAGAAGAAGAAATAAGAGGAAGGAAAGAACGAACAGAACAATGATCAGAAAGAAAAGGAAGAAAGAAAGAAAACAAAAAACAAAACAGACAACAAAAAAATACCAAGAAAAAACGAAAGAAAAGAAAAAGAGACGAAGAAGACGAAGAAGAAGAAGAAAAGAGAGAGAGAGAAACGGAGAAATGACAGCAATCTCATCATACGTCATCCAACCTTTCCTTTTTTCCCGGGCGAACTCAGCGCCGACCTCCAAGGACCTATAAAGCGCATTTTCACATTCTTTAAGATCTCCCTCTTTGCATTGCTCTAGCGTCGTCTTACGTCATTTTCTTAAAAAAAAAAAAAAAATTATTGATTTATTTAATGGTGTGGTTTTATGGAGGATTGAAGAAAACGGGGAAGAGGTGGGAATAGTGAGGTTTTTATTTTGTTTACACGTCTGGTTGGCTGAATTCAAGATGGCGGCGGAACATACCGATCTCAGGACGATAATTTTCGTAAGAAATAGAAAAGAAAGAAAGAAAGAAAATAAACACATACACACATTCTCTCTCTCTCTCTCTCTCTCTCTCTCTCTCTCTCTCTCTCTCCTATATATTATATATATATAATATATATATATATATATATATATTATATATATATATATGTATGTATATATCATATATATGTATATGTATATATATATATAATAATAAATAAATATATATATATATATATATATATATATATATATATATATATATGTATGTATGTATGTATGTATACACACACACACACACATACATATATATATAAGCGCTGCCAATGAAAGAAAACAAGAAAAAATAGATTGATAAAAAGTACAGAATACATGACAAGAGCAAAACCAGATTAGCTCGCCTGCCATTAGTCAGAAGGCTTACAGGGAGGGGGGAGGATGGAGGGGGAAGGAGGGGTCGAGGGAGAGGTAGGGAGTGAGCACGAGGGGGGGGGAGTAGGGGGTACGGGATAGGGGTTAGCGACGTGCAGTCCTCTAAATGGGTGGGGGGGGGCAGAGATGGGCAGGGGGGGGGAGGAATGGCCAGGGGAGAGGTAGCCAGGTAGGAATGGGCAAGGGGATAGGTAGGCAGGGGAGAGGAATGGGCAAGAATAGGGAAGAGGTAGACAGATAGGAAGAACGACCAAGGAATAAAGGTAAGCAGGTAGCAGGCAAGAAACAAAAAAGTAAATAAGGAGTAAGAGTCGAGCAGGAAGGAAGGGGGGGGGAGAAGCAGAAGCAGGAAGAGAGGGAGACAAGAGAAAGAACAGCAGAACAGAAGCAGGGAAGAAGGGAGACAAGAGAAAGAACAGAATAAGAGGCAAAGCGCACACCATGTACGAACCTCGCCAATTCGTGCAATTACAGATTCTACACCATCACTACAGTTCACTCTACACTACACTCACACCCTATGTTCGGTCTGAAAGTGTTACTGCTGGCGAGTCGCACCTCAATTAGGAGACTCAGATCTTTCCTTATCACTAAGTTAAAGTAAAGAGAGTAAACTAAATGCGAGGAGTAAATGAAATGCTCTCAGCAGTTTGTATTTACTTGGACAACTTATCAGTACATCTGGATAGAGAACAATGGTTGTATGGGATGTATATGTACTATGATAAATTAGTTCCGCTGTTGTACACTCGTACACGGGGACACGTTCTCTCAGAAGGGAGGTCACAGACACGCCCACACGCCCCGAGCAGCCGACGCCCAGTACCCTCGGGCGGTGCTGACCTAGCATGACCTCGCAGGGGCTCATAGGTCGCGTCACCCGCAAGACACGTGGGCGGCGCTTAAGGTGGTCACACTAGCACTTTTTCCGTCAATTTTTTTTTTTTTTTTTTTTTTTTTTTTTTTTTTTTTTTTTTTTTTTTTACAAATTTCGGAAATTTTGTCCATTTTTGAACGAATTGTCGATTTCCCAGTCAGACGATAATGATCGCTTCCGTCTGAAAACCTTTCCGTCAACTTTTTTTTTCAGCCAAGCATAGTCAAATCAAGAGCTATATTCGAGAATGTTTGTATTTATGTAAAATAAAATTGTAAAAAAAAAAAAAAAAAAATGGAAAAAAAAAAACTGCAAGTGTGACAGCACCTTTACACACACATGCATAAGGTCACGCCCACTTCCTCATTATTATTCCATTCATACGTCCGTGATGTTTGGTCGTCCTTCCGCAATCAGTTTCGCTCAAGAAGACAAACAAAAGTTCAGTCGTGTGATGCGCCATAAGCTGAACATGACGCTTAAAATCATGAACATTACATCCGATTACAACTTTGGATAAAGTTGATGATATGATTTGCAAACAGATTAGCGAATATATTAATCCCTTTACCCAACCATCCAATTTAAAGATCAATTAAATAAACGAGCAGTGTATACAACAACAAATAAACACCTATCACGACTAATAACCCTATAAATAACTACCACAAAAAGCCAAACATTTCCCCATTAATCAACACAATCACACGCTTAAAATATCGATGATCGCCAAAGGGCAACATCCATCATATTGCCAAATTTGGGCTTCGTATAAAACAAGACCGGAACATGTAAACAGCTTCCACCGTAGAATTCAGATGGTTTAGAGATTGCAGATTATAGCGATCAAGTGGAAATTCAGAAATCGTTCAGCATACACCGGCGAATCTGAATTTAGAATCGTCTGTGAGTCTAAAACCTTCCTTTTCGTAAATACTAAATGCTGATTTTCATATGATGCGAAAGGTGGGTGAGGGAAGAAGAGAAAGAGGGAGGGAGAGAGGGAGAAAGCAAGGGAGGGAGAGAGGGAGAAAGCGAGGGAGGGAGAGAGTTAAGGAGGAAAAGAGAGTGGGAGGGAGAGAGCGAGGAAGGGAGTGTGGGAGGAAGGGGAGAGGAGAGGAGAGGGAAAAGAGGGAAAGATGGAAAGGAGGGAGAAAAGGGGAGGGAGAGAGTTAAAGAGAAAATAGAGCAAAGGAGGGAGAGAGGGAAAGGGGGAGAGAGCGAGGATAGAAGTGAGGGAGGAAGAGAGAAAGGGAGAGGGAAAGATGTAGAGAGCGAGGGAGGAATCCAACTTCAAATAGGGAGAGTAGGAGAGAGAGCGAGGGAGGGAGGGAGTGAAGAAGGAGAGAAAGATATTAAAAAAAAAAAAAAAAAAAAAACGAAATCCTACTTCAAATCTCGTTCATGGTGGTGGTGGTGACGATGCTAATAGTAAATAATAATAATAAAATGATAATGCTGAATAATAATAATAACAATAATGAAGATATAATAATAATAATAAAAATAATGATAATAATATATTCAATATTAATTTGATAAAGATAATGATGATAAAGATGAAGACGCAACGACATAGGAACAAATACAGATAAACACAGAATAAAAGAATGATTGACGGGCATTTGGTAGGTGGGTTGGAGGAGAGAGAAGAGAGAGAGAGAGAAGAGAGGAGAAGAGAGAGAAGAGAGAGAGAGAGGAGAGAGAGAGAGAGAGAGAGAGAGAGAGAGAGAGAGAGAGAGAGAGAGAGAGAGAGAGAGGAGAGAGAGAGAGAGAAGAGAGGGAGAGGGAGGGAGGGAGGGAGGGAGGAGGGAGGAGAGAGAGAGAGAGAGAGAGAGAGAGAGAGAGAGAGAGAGAGAGAGAGAGAGAGAGAGAGAGAGAGAGAGAGAGAGAGAGAGAGAGAGAGAGAAAGACAGAGAAATGAAAAGATAGATAGAAAAAAATGGAAAGAGACGAAAAGAAAATGAAAGAGAGAGAGAGAGAGAAGAGAGAGAAGAGAGAGAGAGAGAGAGAGAGAGAGAGAGAGAGAAGAGAGAGAGAGAGAGAGAGAGAGAGAGAGAGATGAATGGGAAGCCTCATCAAACTTCAAGTCTACTTCAAACTTTAAAGCACATCGATTTCCATCCTACTAGCAAATCCATTTCGTATAAGTGCACACACTGTCGAAAAAAAAAATCATTCTAAACTGGCATATGGACTAAGAGGAGAGAGAGAGAGAGAGAGAGAGAGAGAGAGAGAGAGAGGAGAGAGAGAGAGAGAGAGAGAGAAGAGAGAGGAGAGAGAGAGAGAGAGAGAGAGAGAAAGAGAAAGAGAGAGAGGGAGAGATATGTAAGATAGGATAGGTAGATAAATAGATAGAGGAGAGAGAGAGAGAGAGAGAGAGAGAAGAGAGAGAGAGAGAGAGAGAGAGAGAGAGAAGAGAGAGAGAGAGAGAGAGAGAGAGAGAGAGAGAGAGAGAACGAGCGATAACAGAGAGAGGTAGATAGATAGATAGATAGATAGAGAGCGAGAGAGTAACCAACTTGTTTACATCGGTTATATTCCGGGAAACACGAAGTCGATAAATCTGGATCCATTTGGAGGTGAGCGCCGCGGATC
>NW_020871724.1:450233-452900 GCF_003789085.1 Penaeus vannamei | reverse complement strand
CTTCTCTCTCTCTCTCTCTCTCTCTCTCTCTCTCTTCTCTCTCTCTTCTCTCTCTCTCTCTCTCTCTCTCTCTCTTCTCTTTTCTCTCTCATTCTTTAACTTGCACACGCTCTCCCCTTTCTCTTTCTGTCCCTTCTCTTCCTTTCTCCTCCTTTAAAAGACAAGATTAGCCTTAAGTATAAGGTAGTCCAATTTCCCCATTAAAGATACCATGAGAATATGATACCATTTCCCCGCTAACTTTCTTCAATCTTTCTTTCTCTCTCTCTCTCCTTCTCCTTCTCTTCTCTCTTCTCTCTCTCTCTCTCTTCTCTCTCTCTCTCTCTCTCTCTCTCTCTCTCTCTCTCTCTCTCTCTCTCTCTCTCTCTCTCTTCTCTCTCTCTTCTCTCTCCTTGTTCTGTCCCTTCTCTTCCTTTCTCCTCCTTTAAAAGACAAGATTAGCCTTAAGTATAAGGTAGTCCAATTCCCCCCATTAAAGATACCATGAGAATATGATACCTTACCCCCGAGAACTTTCTTCCACCAGGCAATCTATGAATACTAAAGCCACATTTTTCTGTTTTCGGTAAATGTCGTTCGGAAAGTATAAAGAGACAGAGTGGTTTCAAAATCCGAAATGGCTTAAAACATACAAGTATATTGCGTGGTTTTACTGCTTGGGCAAAGCGATTGGGCAGTTTCGGTAAAAAGATCACACCAGTAAAACAAATTTCACTACTTTACTGTCTGGAAAGGCTTAAGCGGTATGGGATCGCATAAAAGCTGTGTAATAGCACGAACAATCCTTGTTGTATGTATATATGATGTATATGATGTATGTATGTATTATATATATATATATATATATATATATATATATATATATATATAATAATATATGTATATATATATAGTTTATAGATTTTATTCATTTATTTATTCTTCTATTCTTATGCAAACACACACACACACACACACACACCACACACACACACACACACACTCACACACACACACACACACACACCACACACACACACATATATATATTAATATTATATATATATATATATATATATATTATATATATATACATATATATATATATATAATATATATATATATATATATATATATATATATATATATATATATATATATATATATATATATTATATATATATATATATATATATATTATATATATATATATATATATATAATATATGTATATGTATATGTATAATATATATATATATATATATAATATAATATATATATATATATATATATATATTATATATATATATATATATATTATATATATATATATTCCCTTGCTATATCCATTTCTCCAAGAAAAAAATCAAAACAAACAGACAAAGAAAAAAAAAAGAAATAGAGGACCTTGAGTGTTGTGAAGTTTCACAGCGAAGATTTACGTGAGGAAAATTATAAGAGATCCTCTGAAAGGACTCTGAAGCGCCTTGGACAGGAAGATGATTTTCAGAGCCATGAAGGTCAACTCTGGACAAATGACCTCTCTGGCGTGACGACCTCCATTGTTCGCCGGGGACCACCTCTCGTAGCTGAGGGTTTAGAAGATAGATTTTGAAAAAGAAAACAGAGAATAGAGGTTGAGATTCAGCTCGGAGTATTCAAGCCCCTTGTGGATATGTCTTGTCCATGTTGGCTCTATTCCTTTCACTTCCGTGTCTCAACATCGTGTTTTTTTTTTCCTTCTTCCAATTCTAGTCATTCTCTCTTCCTCTCGTCCTTGTCGTCTCTCCCTTCTCTCTATATTTAGCGAATTTCACTGCTTTCTATCCACAGGAAACTCCTTTCTCTTTCTTCCCTTCATACTAGACCAATTTTCCTTCACTACCTTCACACTAGAACCATTTGCCTTCCCTCTCTTCAAACTAGGCCAATTTTCCTTTCCTTTCATGCACACTAGAACCCATTTTCCTTTCTTCTCTTCACACTAGAACCATTTTCCTTCTTCCTTTCACACAGCCTTTTGCCTCCCTCCATTCAAACTAGAACCAATTTTCCTTCCTTCCCTTCACACCAGTCCCTTTCCCTTCCCTCCCTTCAAACTAGACCAATTTTCCTTCCTTCCCTTCACACTAGAACCTTTTGCCTTCCCTCCTTTCAAACTAGACCAATTTTCCTTCCTTCTCTTCACACGAGACGTCCTTTTCTTCCTTCCCTTCACATTAGACCCCATTTCCTTCCCTCCCTTCAAATTAGACCTTATTTTTCTCCCTTCCCTTCACACTAGACCAATTTTCCTACCTCCCTTCACACTCGACGACCTTCCTTTCCTTCCCTTCAAACTAGAACCTTTTGCCTTCCCTCCCTTCATACTTGACGACCTTCCTTTCCTTCCCTTCTACACTAGATCTATTTTCCTTCCCTACCTTCAAACTAGACCAATTTTCCTTCCCTCCCTTCACACTAGGACCTTATCCCTTCCCTCCCTTCACACTAGAACCATTTTCCTTCCTTCCCTTCACACGAGACGTCCTTTTCTTCCTTCCCTTCAAACTAGACCCTATTTTCCTTCCTTCCCTTGATACCAAGCTAATTTCCCTTCCTTCCACACTACACCCTTCCTTCCCTTTACCAATTTCCCTTTCTTTCTTCCCCATCCTTCATTCCACGTCCCTCCCCCCCCCCCCCGCC
>NW_020871724.1:440233-442733 GCF_003789085.1 Penaeus vannamei | reverse complement strand
GAAGAAAATAAAGGACAAGGATAAAAGTAAGGAATGGAAAGATAGAAGGAGAAGAGACAAGAAAATAAAGAACAGGAATAAAAAAAAGAAAAAAAAAGTAAAGGGCAAAACAGAAAGGAAAGAACCTAACATAAAAACAAAAACAAAAAAACTATAGTGAACATTTTCGCCCCTAAATCAAGGGGTCCTGATGCTTCGTTTGCATAACAAGGCTATACCGAAGAAGCCCGAGCAGCTAGCTTGTCCCCGTGCACGAAAACCTATCGCGACCTCCCCTGCCAAAGCACGGCGACCAGGGCGAAGCGAGGGTGTTCTCTGCAACAAGGAGGTCAAAAGGTGTCGCTACCGGGTTGAGGGGAAAAGGTGCCGCTTCAGAGGGGAGGCACGGAGAGGTGGAGGAATGTTAAAGGGTGATAGGGAGGAGGTGGAAACCCGAGTCGAGAGCAGAGGGAGAAGGAGGGAAGGTGGCGAATGTGTGAGCGGAGAACAATCGCCGATAAAAGACCGGAAGATGGGTTATTTTTATCTGTTTTCATTTCTTTTTATCTGTTTTTTCTTATCATTGCCTTCCACTTATTCCCTCCTTTATCGGCGGAGAACAATCGCCGATAAAAGGTGGGAATAGGTGGGAGGGAATGATAAGAAAAAAACAGATTCAGAAAAATGAAAACAGAAGATAAGAATAACTGCGCATGGATGGGAAACGAAAATAAGAAATGATGCAGGAGAGCTAGGAAAGAGGAGTAAAGAGACGAAAAGAAAGAAAATGCATTAAAGAGGAACTCAAGCAAGAAACGAGAGAAAGAAAGAGAGAAGAGGAAACACGAAACAAAAGGCTTGGGACACAGAAGAACTATGATGAGAGGGAGTGAAAAAATGCAAGAGAAAAGTTAAAACATGGAAGGGGATGAACAAGACACAATGAAAGGGGAATTAAAACAGAAAGGGGGAGAAGAAGAAGAAACCTTAAAAAGAGGAATAGAGGATGGAGACATTTCAAAAGGATAGTTCACAAGATGGCAACACAAAGGGAGAGCGGGATAGAAGGTAAATAAAAGTTACTGAATTCAAGAAAGCGAGAAGGAAGGAAAGGATAGATGGCGATACACACAAATCTATCTGTCAGTTTCCTTGTTTATCAATCTCTATTCTCTTCTTTATCAGTTAATCTCTCTCTCTCTCTCTCTTTCTTTCTTTCTTTCTTTCTTTCTCTCTCTCCCTCTCTCGCTCTCTCTCTTTCTTTCTTTCTTTTTTTCTTTCTTTTTTCTTTCTTACTTTCTTACTTTTCTCTCTCTCTCTCTCTCTCTCTCTCTCTCTCTCTCTCTCTCTCTCTCTCTTCTCTCTCTCTCTCTTCTCTCTTCTTTCTCTCTCTTTGCATGTATGTAAATGTTCACAAACGCTTAGAAAAGAACATCGTGGAATTCTATAGTGTAAACGAAAGAGTGGCTTCAGTAACAATAAAACTAAACAACAGGTACAACTTAAAGATTGTTCAAGTCTATGCTCCAACCTGCAGCCACAGTGAATGAAGAAATAGAGGTGTTCATTTAGCCGGCGAGAGAGTAAAACCCCATTTCATAATAATTATGGGAGATTTTGATGCCAAAATAGGTAAAAGGAGGAGAAAAAGTAGAAGGGAATGACGTAATAGGCAATAGGAATGGAAGGGGAGAAATACTAGTCGATTTTGCAGAGGCTCGATCGCTCAATATCATGAATACATTCTTCGAAAAAAAAAAATAATAATAGAACGGAAGTGGACATGGAAGTCGCCATCTGACGGCAAAAACGAAATTGACTTTAAAAAACTTAAATCATTTCCAATAGGCGCGATATAGTCAAAAATGTGGAAATTAATAATAAGGTAAATGTTGGTAGCGATCATAGAATGGTCAGAAGCGAAATTAAACCTTAAAAGTGAAAGGAACAAACTCATATGAAGTCCGCAGTCAAATTTAGCTACCTTGCAGACAGAGAGCAGAGGTGGTATACCGTAAAATATTGGAAAATACATACGAAGATGGAACAGCAGCCATCAAGCTCCTCAAGAAAATTGACAAAAGGACAATTAAAAAAGGTGTTAAGGCGACACCATCTCACCAAAACTGTTTACAACTTGCCTTGAGGAAATCTTCAAGAAGATGGAATGGAACGGGAAGAATGTCAAAATAGGAGACGAATACCTGTACAATCTAAGGTTTGTAGACGATATTGTTCTCTTCAATTAATCAGCAAATCAAATGCAGTAATTGATAACCGATCTGAATAGTGAAAGTCAGACCTAGAATGAACAAGAACAAGACTAAGGTCATGTTCAACATTAGAGTTCAATTGGAACAGATACATTTACAAGGCGAAGCGCTAGAGGTAGTGGCAAGTATAATATCTAAGGCGATCGTATAAACACATCTAATGGATATTGAAAAAAAATTGTCTTTTGTCTTTACACATACACCACACACACACACACACACACACACACACACACATCACACACACA
>NW_020871724.1:424391-429391 GCF_003789085.1 Penaeus vannamei | reverse complement strand
GGAATATGGTAAAAAGAAGAGGGGGGAATGGCAAAGAGGGGAAGGAGAATAGGAAAAAGGAGAGGGGAAAGGGGCAAAGAGGGGAAGGAGAATGGAGAAGAGGAAAGGGAAAGGAGAATGGGAAAGAAATGAAGGGAAGGAGAATGGGAAATAGGAGACGGGAAAGGGGCAAAGAGGGGAAGGAATATGGTAAAAAGAAGAGAGGGGAATGGCAAAGAGGGGAAGGAGAATAGGAAAAAGGAGAGGGGAAAGGGGCAAAGAGGGGAAGGAGATTGGGAAATAGGAAAGGGGAAAGGGCAAAGAGGGGAAGGAGAATGGGGGAGAAGAGAGGGGAAGGAGAACGGGAAAGAGGAGAGGGAAAAGGCAAATAGAGGAAGGAATATGGGAAGGAATAGAGGTTAAAGGACAAGGATTGGAAGGAATATGGTAAAAAGAAGAGGGGAAGGAAAATGGGAAAGAGGAGAGAGGGGAAAGGGGAAAAGGTGAAGGAGAATGGGAAAGAACAGAGGGAAAAGAACAAAGATGGAAAGGAATATGGCAAAAAGAAGAAGGGAAATGTCAAAGACGGGAAGGAAAATAGTAAATGGCGGAGGGGAAGGAACATAACAAAAAGCAGAGGGGAAAGATCAAAGAGTAAAGGGGAAAGGGCAAAAATGGGAAGAAAAATAGTAAAGAACAGAGGGGAAAGGACAGGGGGAGAAGGATGTAAAAAGAACAGAGGGGAAAGGGCAAAGAAGCGAAGGGATTTGATAAAGAACAGAAGGGAAAGGGAAAAGGGAAAAGATATGAGGGGAAAGGTCAAAGGGCATAGGTGAGAGGCCTGATAAAGACCCAAGAAGAAAGTGGGAGAAGCTGAGGGGAATAGGACAAGAGGATCTCAGGGAAGAGGCAGATGGCTGAGGGAAAAGCCCAGAGAAAGAGGGGAAAGGGATAAAGGGAAAGGACACGGGCGAGAGCGGAAGAAAAGGGCAGAGAACACCTTAAAAGGAGAGGAAAAGTGGCAGAAGACAAATGAATAATGAAAAAAAGGTAATAATGAAAAAGGCAAATAATGAAAAAGGGATGAATAGGGGAAATAAACAAGAAGGGAAGACGAAAGAAAGAATGCTCAGAGGAAGAGGGTAGAAGAAATAAGACGAAAGAATATGGACCATCTTTCCATATTTGCCATCTTTGTCTTTGCCACTGACCGCCTCTCCCCTCGTTCTGTCCGTTCCCTAACCTTTTTCTTCCTTTCTCTCTTGTCCTTCTTCTTCTTCTCTCTCTTTCTCTCTGTCTCTCTTTGTCTGTCTGTCTGTCTGTCTCTCTCTCTCTCTCTCTCTCTCTCTCTCTCTCTCTCTCTCTCTCTCTCTC
The DNA here is from genome assembly GCF_003789085.1 of Penaeus vannamei. Taxonomy (NCBI): domain Eukaryota; kingdom Metazoa; phylum Arthropoda; class Malacostraca; order Decapoda; family Penaeidae; genus Penaeus; species Penaeus vannamei. Next base: position 428,038 of record NW_020871724.1, on the reverse strand, counting down.
TCTCTCTCTCTCTCTCTCTCTCTCTCTCTCTCTCTTCTCTCTCTTCTCTCTCTCTCTTCTCTCTCTCTCTCTCCTTCTCTCTCTCTCTCTCTTTCTTCTCCTCTCTCTCTCTCTCTCTCTCTCCTCTCTCTCTCTCTCCTCTCTCTCTCTCTCTTCTCTCTCTCTCTCTCTCTCTCTCTCTCTCTCTCTCTCTCTCTCTCTCTCTCTCTCTCTCTCTCTCTCTCTCTCTTTCTCTCTTCTCTATCCCTGTCTCTCTCCCTTTCTCTCTTCTCCTTTCCTCTGATATTTCTTCTCGGCACAGCAAAGCTTCTTCAGAAACAATCTCATTTCCACAATCTGAATATGGACGAAGAGGAGAGGGAGAGAAGCATCGCCATCTCCTCCTACGTAAACTGTGCGAAGTTGCAAGAGGGAAGGACGGGGCGAAAGGAAGGAGGAAGAGAAAGGACACAAAAAAAAGACGATGAAAACACGAGAAAGGAAAAAAATGGATAACTGCTTCAATTGCACGTTGAGGCTTGAGGGCTCCTCTAATTGGCTCTTCTTTGATGACTTTCGCAAGCACAAAGTGAGGAAGCAAATACATGAACGTAAAGAACCATTGTGTATGTAAGCGTACGTAGGCATTCACAGACACATATACACAAGTATACTTACATACTTGTACTTACATGTACTGAATGTATGTACACACGTAAGTATATGAATTAGCAAAGAGCGGAGAAGAGGTCAGAAAGAAAAAGAAAGAATTAAAAGAGATGAATAGATCGACATATGGATTGATAGAGAGATAGAAAGAGAGATAGATAGATCGGTATATATAAATGTATGTATATCTGTCTATCTATCTATCTATCTATCTATATACACATACATACATAAATACACACACACACACACACACATCACACACATAGCACACACACACACACACACACATATACATATATATATATTATATATATATTATATATATATATATATATATATATATATATATATATAATATATAATATAATATATATATACATACAGAGAGAGAGAGAGAGAGAGAGAGCGAGAGAACAAACAGATATATAGTATGTATCTGTAGAAAGATAGATAGATATAAGAGATAGATAGATAGTCAGATAGATATAGATAAAGATAGATAGATAGATAGATAAATAGATAGAGAGGACTGGACAGAAAATATTTCAACATGATGTCAACCTCTTTGTGATGTCTCAATATCCTTGTACATTTTTTTTTTTTTTTTTTTTTTTCAAACTTTTCCTTATATCATGTAAAAGTTTCAGCCTGTACATTTTCACCCTTCGGCGAGTCCCAAAGGTATATAACTTTGTATGTAAAGTATGTGCTTCCCTTTAGAAGCTCTGGTCTCGTTTCATTAGTTTAAATATGGTGGAGTCTCGGTTGATCTGACATACAAACAGAAAAGTTTTCAAGAATAAAATTCACCTCTCTCATCTCATCTCTCTCTCTCTCTCTTTCGCCTCTGCCCTCTTCCTCTCTCTCTCTCTCTTTTTTTTTCATTCTTTGTTCCCTCTCTCCTCTCTCTCTCTCTCTCTTCTCCTCTCTCTCTCTCTCTCTCTCTTCCTCTCTCTCTCTCTCTCTCTCTCTCTCTCTCTCTCTCTCTCTCTCTCTCTCTCCTCTGCTCTCTCTCTCATCTCTCTCTCACTCTCGTCTCTCTCCTCTCCTCTCTCTCCTCTCTCTCTCTCTCTCTCTCTTTTTCGCCTCTGCCCCCGCTCTTCCTCTCTCTCTCTTTCTTTCATTCTTTATCCCCCCCTTCTCTCTCTCTCTCTCTCTTTCTCCCTCTGGCCTTCCCTCTTCTCTCTCTCTCTCTTCGCTCTCCTTTTTCATTCTTTGTTCCTCGCTCTCTTTCTCTCTTCTTTTTCTTTTCTCTCTCTTTCTTTCTTTCTCCTCTGCCCCCGCTTCTTTCTCTCTCTCATCATCTCTTCATTCATTCTTTGTTCCCCGCTCTCTCTCCTCTCTCATCTTCTCTTCCTCCGTCTTCTCTCTCTCCTCCGTTCTCTCCTCCTCTTCTCTCTCCCCTCTGCCTTCTCTCTCCTCTCTCCCCTCTCTCTCCTCTCTCTTCTCTGCGTCTCTCATCTTGAGCGCTCTGCTTCTCTCTCTCTCTCTCTCTCTCGTTCTCGCTCTCTGTCGTTATTTGACATTACACTCCACACTCAACAACTCGACCTACCCTTGAAGATCTCCTGTGCTCCTTAATCGCCTGCATCGAGTACTCTCCTTCATTTTCTATTCCAGGAAGGGGAAAAAAAGAGAAAACGAGGGAGAAACGAGAAGGAGACACGCAATAAAAGAAAAAAAAAATGATGATGCTAAAAAAAAAAGAGAAAAAAAAGTGTTTTCCTCCGACGTTCCAATATGACTGGATCGTACTCATCCCCCCCCCACCCCCCACCCCTTTGCCTTCTTTCTCTCTCTCTCTCATTAAACGAATAACTTAACTTAATGAGGCGAAGGGAGGGATGGCTGCTGAGGCTTGTGGTCCTGATTAGAGGTGCGAACCACGTAATGAGGGCGTTTAAGACAGGGGTTTAGGGGCTCGGAAGGCGTGGTATGACAGCCGCAGGGAATGAGGGGCTCAGGCCATAGCAGGGACACGGGGGAGATTGGCGATAGATTCAGTGCGAGGGAATGGCGTCAAAATGAGAAATAAAGAGAGAGAAAGGGAGGGAGAGAGAGAAGAGGGGGGGGGAGGGGAGGGAGAGGGAGAGAGAGAGAGGAGAGGGGACAGAGAGAGAGAGAGAGAGAGGAAAGAGAGAGGAGAGAGAGAGAGAGAGAGAGAGAGAGAGAGAGAGAGAGAGAGAGAGAGAGAGAGAGAGAAGAGAGAGAAGAGAGAGGAAGAGGAGAGAAGCGAGAGAGAGAGGAGGAGAGAGAGGGCGAAGGGGAGGAGGAGAGAGAGAGGAGAGAGAGAGAGAGGAGGGAGGGAGGGGAGCGAGGGGAGGGTGAGAAAAACAGAGAGAAAAGAGAGAGAGTGGAAGGGAGGGAGCGAGGGAGAGAGAGAATGGAGAAAAGAGAGAGAAAGAAAGAAAAAAAAAGAGAGAGAAGTAGAAGAGGAGGGAAGAAGAAGAAAAAAAAGAGAAGAATCGAACGCAAAAAGGGCCCTAATTGAACAGATAAACCGGCAGGATATTTCTTAGAACGTAATTGTAAATTGAGAATTCAATATTCAGAGGTGATTTAGAGGGCAGGTGTGAAAGGGAAATCTAAGAAGGGATATTGTTGTCACTGATACGGATGGCGAGGAAGGAAGAGAGAAAGAGAGAGAGAGGGGTGGGGGGGGAAAGGGAGGAGAAGAGAAAGAAGAGAGAGAGAGAGAGAGGAGAAGGAAGAAGGAGGAGGAGAGAAGAGAGAGAGAGAGAGAGGGAGAAGGAGAGGAAAAGAAAAGGAGAGGAGGAAGAAGAGAGAGAGTTTAGACAACCACAGATGAGAAGAGCGGGAGGGACAAGCGGGAGGGGGGGTGGGGAAAGGAGAAGAATATATGGTAATTAGATAGATAATGACAGAGAGAGAGAGAAAGAAGAGAGTCAAGACTTGGAAGATTCCATGTGGCTTCTAACTCAATAATATAGATGAAAAAAAAAAACATAAAACAAATCCTCTTTCTCCTCTTTGCT
>NW_020871724.1:416568-423359 GCF_003789085.1 Penaeus vannamei | reverse complement strand
CCCCCCCCCTCCCTTCCCCCCTCTCTCTTCTTCTCTCTCACACTCTCTCCCCAACCCTTTCTCTCTTTATCCTCTCCCCCTCTCTCCCTCCAATCATCTCTCCCTCTATTTCTCCCAATACTCTCTCTCCACGTGTCCCCCCACTCACTATCCTCCCTCTCTCTTTCCACCCGTTTCCCTTCTCTTTCCTCTCCACCTGTCTTCCCCCTCCCCCCCTGTCTCCCCTTCTCCCTCCACCTCTGCCTTCTTACCCTTCTCCCTCCCCCTCTGCCTTCTCATCCTCCTTCTCCACCTGCCTGCCTCCTTCTCTCTCTTTCCGGCATTCTTTTATCAAGTATTCCTCGCAGTGAGACTACAGCAACCGCGCATAATCCGGTATTATGTTTTAAATATTTACATATTTATTTATTTATTGAAATTTATTTATATTTAGTGTTAAATAATAATCTGATAATAAATTATCAGATCCTCCAACCTCAGCCTCCTTTTTGCTGGCCAAATCCAGATATTTCGCAACTCGGGGAAAGAAACGAACTCGAGACATGCGATGCGACGAAGGGATGTAAAAAAAGAAAGAAAGAGAAAAAAAAAGATGAAAAAGACGAATCTACAGTCTCCGTTTGGTAACATGCCCCTTTTGTCCCACTCAAGGTTTAAGTATTTCAACCTTGGTCCCACTGCCACCATCCGCTAGGTGGTGTCAATCCCTTTGGGCGTCTCCTGCTGTCCTTTATGCCACGCCAAAAGCATACATCCTCACACCGAATAATCAGTAGCAATCCTTCGAGAAACTGATGACTGGAACAAATGAAAGGATACGAGTATAAATGTGTGAAAATGCTGCAATAACAAGCCATTTTAGCCTGTAGCGAGACTGCTCTAATCACGAAGATGATGATGATGATGATGACGACAGCAACAACCGCCAGATTATTCCCTAAGACCCGAAGGCAGACATTGTTCGGAAGGAAGCGCCCTCAACAGCCTGCGACGTCTAAAACACTAATGGGCGTAATAAAGTGAGGCGGAGAAGGGTTGCTGGCAGGAGAGGAACCGCCAACATGGCCGTCTGCAAATGCTGTACGAGGAAGGATATAAAAACAAAAGACAGAACAAAGCGAAAAGAAGAGGGAAGAATAATGACAGAAAATATAATAAGCAGCACGAGCAAAAGGGAAACAGAATAATAGTGAAACACCAAACCGAACCGCAATCCAACCAGAAGCAGGCCCTCTATCCCTAAAAAGAAACTGGTGTGAGCTAAAAGTGCCAAGAGGTGAGAAGAGGCACAAGCGACTGGAGCAAGAGATCCCCGAAGAGCCAAAAAAAACACAAGCTATCGGTGCGAGCGAGGTTAGAGCCAGAGTCACGAGAGCCAGGAACCACAAACTGCAAGAGCGCGAGGGCCAAGAACCTCACGGACGAAAAGAACCTCGAGATACAGGAGCGAGAGGAGCCAAACACAAGTTACTGAAGCAAGAAGTCAACAGCCATAGAGGCAAGAAGAGACCCGAGCTACAGGAACGACAGCAGTCACGAGCTACAGAAGCGAGGAGAGCCAAGAGCCAAAGGGGTGAGAAGAGCCGCCAGACTCGGGAGCGAGAACAGCAAAGAGCCAAAGGATCCAGAATGGCCACAAGCCACAGGAGCGAGAAGAGCCAAGGTCCGCCGGGGCGAAACGAGGCACAAGCTACGCGACCGAGGAAAGACAAGAGCCAAAAGAGCCAAAAGACAAGGGCCAAAAGAGCCAAAAGACAAGGGCCAAAAGAGCCAAAAGACAAGGGCCAAAAGAGCCAAAAGACAAGGGCCAAAAGAGCCAAAAGAGCCTCACATTACAAGCGCCATCAGAGCCAAGAGCCGCTGGAGAGAGAAGCGACGCCACCAACATGAGCCCCAGGGGGAAGGACCGGAGGCCACGGGGGCGAGAGGAGCAGCGACCCGCCGAGCGACAGCAAGGGCAGAGCAGGGCGTCTGAACTTCGCAGGAGAGAGAACAATGAGACCGCGACGCAGAACCACCGGAGGCGCGCGTGCCCCGACCTCCCTCCGAGGGGATAAAAGAGAGAGAGAGAGAGAGACTTTCGCAACCCTCGCAGCAGCACGTGCACCCCGGCCTTCTGTTAGCAGGCCACTCCTTCCGCCTCCCCCCTCCCTCGCCCTCCCCTCTCGACGCCCCCTACCTGAACGCCCCGAGCCCACACGTAAACAAAAACTCCCCGTCTCGCCTCGCACCTGCACGAAGGGGAAAAGCACGACCTCATCTTCTCAGTATCTCCTTATACTTTCTCCTCCTCCCCGTGCCTCATCAGCCCTCTTCTGACTTTACCTCCTTTTCTCAAAACCAGGCCCTTCCCTCCCCCTCACGCCCTGCCCTCATGAATGAACAACGATGATAATGATGAGAAAAACGGTGATCATGATAACAATGATATCGTCATCATCAACAGCAATAACAATGATAACATCATCATCAACAATAACAACGATATCATCAACAACAATAACAACGATAACATCATCAACAATAACAACGATAACATCATCAACAATAACAATAACAACGATAACATCATCAACAACAATAACGATAACACCATCAACAACAATAACAACGATAACATCATCAACAACAATAACAACGATAACATCATCAAAAACAACAACAACGATAACATCATCAAAAACAATAACAACGATAACATCATCAACAACAACACTAACAACGCCAATAAAAAAAATAATGATGGTGATGGTGATGATGATGATGACGATGATAATAACAACAATAACACTAATAAATAACAATAACAACAGATCACTCACCTACGGCCCGGGACACCCTTGTCCAGTACGGAAACAACACGTACCTGGAATAAAAGAAAAGGAAATGTAACATCAGGCTCATTTCTTCGCTTACCGTGGCATGCGAATCGTCATTTCGCAATTACTCCTGACATGATCAGAACATGAGCCACACAAGAAACCGGAAACATAAAATCACTATAAAGGGAATTATATGCAATGAATGCGCACCGCTAAATGTATTAAAATAATCTCTTTTTTTTTCTAAGAGGAAATGGTGAGAATCGGTGAGTAGACGAAGGAAAGAGGAAGAGGGGGAGAAAGGTGGAGGGAAGAGAGGAAGAGAAGGTGGAAGAAGAGGATGAAAAGGGAAGAGGAAAAAGGTAGAGGGAAGGAAGAAGGAGGAGGAGAAGGAGCAGGAAAGGGAGGAGGNAGCGAGAACCGACAGAAGACGCGGAGAGAAAGAAAGGAAGACGAGGAGCTAGAGGGGAAAGAAGAGAGAGAGAGAGAGAAAGAAAGAGGGATAGATAGACGAGAGGAGAGAGAGAGAGAGAAGAGGAGAGGGGGGAAAGAAAAGAGGAGGAGGAGAGAGAGGAGTACAGAGAGGAAGAGAGGAGGAGAGAAAGACAAGGTAAAGAGAAGAAGGAGGAGAAGAGAGAAAGAGAGAGGATGACGAGAGAAAAGAAAGAGAAGAGAGACCGAACGAGGACGGGAGAGGGAGAGCAGCAGAGAGACAAGGAGAGAGGGGAGAGACAGAGGAGAGAGGAAAGGAGAAGAGGAGAGAGAGAGAGAGAGGAGAGAGAGAGATGGCGAGAGAGAGAGAGACGGAGAGAGAGAGCTTCTTGTTCGGGTTTATTTTGTTTACCCTTTTTGCGTTTTTTGTGTTTGTTTCTGTTTTTTTCTTTGAAGAATGAGAAGAAACGATGAGTCGAGGGAGAGAGAGAGATGAGAGAGGAGGGGAGAGAGCCCGAGAGAGAGAGAGGGTGTGGAGTGAGAGAGAAGAAAGAGGGAGAGAGGAGCAGAGAGAAGAGAGGACGAGACGAGAGGAAAGAAGAAGAGAAGAAAGAAACAAGAGAGAGGAGAAGAAAGGAGAGAGGGAGAAAGAAGAAAGAAAGGAGCAGAGAAAGTAAAGAAAGAGAGAAGAAGAAAGAAAGAGAAGAGAGGAGAGGAGAAGAAAGAAAGAGAGAGAGAAAGAAAGAAAGAGAGGAGAGAGAAAGAAAGAAGAGAGAGAAAGAAAGAAAGAAGAGAAGAAAGAAAGAGAGAGAGAGAAGAGAGAGAGAGAGAGAAGAAGGAGAGAGGAGAGGAAGAAAGAGAGAGAGAGACAGAAAGAGAGAGAGAGAGAGAGAGAGAGAGAGAGACAGAAAGAGAGAGAGAGAGACAGAAGAAGAGAGAGAGACAGAAAGAGAGAGAGAGAGAGAGAACAGAAAGACAAGAGAGAGAGACAGAAAGAGAGAAGAGAGAAGGAGAGAGAGAGAGGAGAGAGAGACAGAGAGAGAGAGAGAGAGAGACAGAGAGAGAGAAGAGAGAAGAGAGAGAGAGAGACAGAAAGAGAAGAGAGAGAGAGAGAGAGAGAGAGAGAGAGACAGAAAGAGAGAGACAGAAAGAGAGAGAGAGAGACAGAAAGAAAGAGAGAAGAGACAGAAAGAGAGAGAGAGAGACAGAAAGAGAGAGAGAAGACAGAAAGAGAGAGAGAGAGAGAGAGAGAAAGAGAGAGAGAGAGAAGAGAGAGAGAGAGAGAGAGAGAGAGAGAGAGAGAGAGAGAAGAGAGAGAGAGAGAGAGAGAGAGAGAGAGAGAGAGAGAGAGAGAGAGAGAGAGAGAGAGAGAGAGAGAGAGAGAGAGAGAGAGAGAGAGAGAGAGAGAGAGAGAGAGAGAGAGAGAGAGAGAGAGAGAGAGAGAGAGAGAGAGAGAGAGAGAGAAAGAGAAAGAGAAGCAAAAAAAGTAATAATAATAACGGAAATTGAAATCTTCATAAATTTGAATATGCATTACACACTCCACACTCATGCCTGTCCTTGCAACATGAACAGAAACTATCAATATAATGGTAAAATATACTTCTCTGTTTCACATTTGCATTTCATCTACACAGTAAAATAGAAAATGATAATTCTATCCACCCCGTGGTATCGTATATTCACCAGCAATAATGGTATGCCTCTTTCACCTTTGGGGGGTCTTCGAGCTATGAGCCGCATGGCCAACAAATCCTTGTTTTTACGGTCACGAGCTTACTCTGGAGGCCATTGGTTAGTTGGACTTCTAGAAGGCTAGTTCTGATGAATATAAAATGGGCTTGAGATATAAGAAATCCTCAAGTTTTAAAGAGAGACATTCACTCTGAGGAAGGAAGTGATTTCACAATGCACTTCACATCAACATGAGGTTTCCACATATGCTTCTAGATCCTCCACGATGGAAAACAGGCAACCATACCTCCCACATATGACAGTGAGCGAGTCATAGGAACCAGTTTGAGTGTTATTAAGAGCCAAATATCTCGACAAACACTTAAATACTGTATCGTGTGACCCTGAAACAACACACAAAGACCTATTGAACCTGTGCTCTAAGGGTTCACCTCGTCCCGCTTGTTATATCACTCATAGTGCATATACCATACTCTTGAGATAACCTGTTTTGTACAAATGTCTCTATTATGCCTTAATTCCATACAAATGCTAAACACACATGCTTTGTTTCTACACACGAACCATCGTCTGCGTGAAGGACATTTACTATTATTGCAACTGAAAATTTGCACACAAACATGTCCCATGAAGCACATTACCAGAATCTGTTCACGTTAAATTTACCTGCTAACTGTTTCCGGAGGAGCAGAGCACTCTGTGGTTCACCCATGTCGGAAAATAATGAAAAAACCGAGAGAGAGTGAAGGTGGTGTGTGTATCCCTGGGTCTGGCAGCACACCCGCGCATGCGCTCAACACGGACACTCACGCCGCATATATTTCTTCATCTTCGTCTTCTTCGAATTATATATTTCACGTTTCTTAATTTCCGTACTTCATTTCTTCATATATGCGTATCTCTTCTCTTTCCCTTCTTCGAATTGCATAGAATGTTTTTCTCAGATTTTATTTATCTATTCACTTTCGCCTTGAAACTACATATTTCATATTTTTTCATCTCCATTTATTTTCTCCTTTTCGCCTCCTTTGAGTTTGATATATGTCATATTTCTCAGTCACCATACATTCTTTTTGACTTCATCGAAATATGTTTTTAAAAATCTTCATCTTCACTTGCATTTCCTTCATCTTCATATTTTTTTTCCTATTCGTCTTCTCCGAATTATGGAAGTCCCGGTTTCGTGGTGTATCTGTTCATTACAAAACGCGTTGTTTCTTTTCGTTTTGTATAAGTTAAAGGATTTATTCGGACGAATTAGTAAAAAAAAAAAATCACCCGGAAGAGTCATTGGGAATGTTTTTTTATCGTTTATGAAGAAAGTTTCTTTTCTTTTCTTTTGTTTATAGGTAAAGGTATAGAGTCGATTCTCGATAACCCGCTACAGACATATGACAGATGGATCCCAGTTTAATTTACAATTGGCAGTTTTAGCTAATCATTCTTTCTCAATAATCAGACGTTGTATCTAAAACGTATTCAGATTTTGCTGAGGAAATACAACAGGTCGTTTAGTTTTTTTTCGAAATACTCCTCTTCAGATACGATACACTTGTGAATTGTCTCTAATGTATCGATGTACCCGGCATGGTTATTTAATTCACATTAATATTCATATAAATATACATAGCTATATGATATATTATGCCCACTTCTCAGAATTCACTCAGCCATTGCATTTCGGATTTGACTATTTCCACTCCTACTAAATTTACCCTTGAATTTTCACTTAAAACAAATATAGAATAAAATGAAACGATTCATAAGCCACGAAGAACAGTCTTCCTTAGTTATCAATAAAATCATGTGGCATAAATACTGTATTTGGTAACAGTTTCAAGT
>NW_020871724.1:391568-409068 GCF_003789085.1 Penaeus vannamei | reverse complement strand
TTCTTGAAATTATGTGAGGCACGAATATCCCTTATATGGGCATGCATGTACACGGAAATAAATACATATTTATCGGAATACCATATAGATAGATAGATATGTTTATATCAGATAGGCAGATATGCATCTATTTGTATTTGCAAGGCATTATATATGAATTTTCACTGGGTCGGGTCTCGAATAATTAACAAAAACGGCCGCATGTCAGGGAATTAAGAAATGATAATAATAAAGAAGAAGAAAAAAATGGTAACGGAAGGCTGGAGATAGACCGACGTGGAAAAAGCCTGGAAAAGGCCTATGTCCAACAACGGATATGTAAGAGGAGGCTGAATGAATAGAATAGAATAGGATGACAGGAGAGGATAGGCAGTAGGATGAAGAGAGGCGTGATCAAATAGAGGTTTGGGTAGTTGATTATATTCATTGGGTAAATAATGTAGTGATATTGTGACCAAGAAGAAATTGATGAAATAGTAATGATATTAGAATGACGTGGATATTTGTCTGGTAGGAATCCATGTGTGATCCATTTCACTCATGTGTACGAGTGCGCATATTTAGTACACAAACACACACGTACATTACTCACACACACGCGCGCGCGCGCGTATGTATATATATATATACATATGTATATATATAGATATAAATACATATATATATATATATATATATATATGTGTGTGTGTGTGTGTGTGTGTGTGTGTGTGTGTGTGTGTGTGTGTGTGTGTGTGTGTGTGTGTGTGCATACATACATGCACATCCATTTATTTTCCATCTATTGATGTCCCTATCTATATATATATTTTTATGCACACACACACACACACACACACACACACACACACACACACACACACACACACACACACACACACACACACACACACACACACACACACACACACACATATGTATGCATGTATGTATATGTATATATATACATATATATGTATGTATATATATATATATATATATATATATATATATATATATATATATATTATATATATATATATATATATACATACATACATACACATACATATACATATACACACATACATATACATAGGTGCTTGTATGCATATATATATATATATATATATATATATATATTATATATATATATATATATATTATCATTTATGTCTTTATGTATAGTATATATATTTTGGCCCAGGATATGTATATATGTATTTAAATGTTTTTATATATTCATATATTTACTTGGTTTTCATGCTTAAATATATAAATCTATAATAGGATGATGACAATTATTTGCAGAAATACATCTTTACAACAGGTAAAGGCTGGGCTAAATTTTAATAGAAATCTGAATACATTCTAGACGCAAAGTGACGCCGTTGACACCTTGCCGATCCAACTTGTTTGATTTCCCTTCTGCATAATATTACAAATACGCAGAAAATGATTATGTCATTCATTTTGAAGTCTTTATAATTACAGTACAGTCATTTTGATGTGCTAAGAACACATAAAAACATTTTATTGATAACAATAGAGAATTGTGCCCTAATTTTGATATCTTGTGACAAGCCAATATTTTATGTTTAAGGTATTCAGAAAAATGCTATAACATATATCTTGATCATCCTGTATATACTCTGGCCAAAATTTAAACAGTCTGGACTATTTAGGGTTAAATCTGTAAACTTATCGCTACAACGAAATTACTGAAAGACCCACGCACATTCACAATAAGTATTATCACTTGACCATCAGTCCGTAGAAGTAGTATAAAAAAACATATACAATAAATTAGGCCAAACATGATTATTATACCACAACAGCAAAGTATGGACTGCCTCCTTATGTATATATAAATGAAATATAGAAAAAAGTTGCGCATCCCGAGCGTCACTTCGCGTACGTTGTTTACCATGATGGCCGCTGGTCCTTCCCGCGAAGTGTGCCGTCACTAACACCGCCTTTTGCAAGCTCACTGAGTCTCGTTGGGCTCTGAAACCCTCCGAGGATCCGAAAGGAGGAAGACGAGAGAGGATCAGGGCGAAGAGTGACCCGAGGCGAGGTTTATCAGGCGAGATAAGAGGATATCGAAGGTCTTGGCGCGTGAGGACATCCATAACTATTACGTTGATTTTCTTTTTTTTTGAAAATTTTCTCGATATTCCAACCAAAACAATGCCCAAATCCGACGTTTTCAAGGCCGGTGATCCGATTTTCGCCAAGGTCAAAGGTTACCCGCACTGGCCAGCGAGGGTAAGTTGAGAGGTTTTTTTTTCAAAGGTTAAATATGAGAGGAAATAAGATTCAAAAAGGACTAAAGCGAACCACTGTCGGAGAAAGCCATTTATCCATTTGTCCTTTTCCTATTTACTCTATCGTCTCTGGTTCTTAAATTGAAGCTTCAACTGTCAAATTTATATCTTCTTTGAATTCTGTTAAGTGCTGTTCAAACTTTTGTTGAGTTTTAATCTTTTGTACTACATATGTATTTCTCAGTGTTCATCTCCACAGTATTTGTGAACAATATATTTACATTATGTCTTCTTCTATTCTCTTCAAGTATTCTACTCAGTATTTTTTATGTTTAGGCCCATTTCTTAGCTTGTAGTTGGTTCAGATATTTTGACAGTGTGCGTGAAGGATGGTGAGAACGGAGAACAAGTATACTTTTGTCAGAATGCTTGGAGTATGCTTGGAGAACATATGGAGAATGTGCCAGGGGGGGAAAGTGTACGGAATAATGACATACTTTTTGGTGTGCAGTACGCTATTTGGGTAATTGTCTGTTCTGTTTATTCTGAAGCCAGTTAGAGAGTTGACAATATTCAATATTTTAATTGGAATATTATTGTATATTATTATTGGTAGTGCTTATTATCAGTCTTGTGCAGTGTTTTTACATTTACTGTTTGAAAGATTGCTTAAATCTCAGAAATGTTGAATTTCTTTTGTAGTTGTCATTCTCGTGTCTTTCGTATTTGTACACAGGGAGACAACATTCAGATTACTTTGTTACCTTGAAGTGAGAATGTTTAATATTTTCGAAATACCAATAAACTCAAGATACAATGTTATTTACAAGATTATTATTATTTTTTATCCTATTTTGATATTGTGAAATATGATTTAGAGACAAATCTAGTTGTGTATTTTGGAAAGGGTTGTCAATGTTTTTTTTTGAATTATTATTATTTTTTAAAGTTATGGCTTGATTAATCAGGGGTAGGTCTTAGATATAGTGGATGCAATTGTTATTGATATTTATTGTTCATGTATTGATTTAAAAGTGCATCAGAAAATTAAATGTTTAAAGGCAGTGCTGAACAAATACTGGAAAATGTTGATAACATTTACCATGTAATTGCCACTTGACTATTCTCTTATCCTTGCAGCCTCCACACCCATTGGTGTTTCAGAGGTGAAGGCAATGTTTGTGGAGGGGTGTCATGGGGCGGAGCCTGTCATCAACCCTCCCCTCAGGTCGTGCCCTCCCAGTTGTGGCATTTTAGATTATTGAATACATTTTACGGCATGGAGTTGGGGACTTACCATGTTCATGTTGGCAAATGTAGGAAAGGTATGAATGAGAAAATATCACAATGCAAGGGATTTAATGACCATTATATCTAAATACAATACTAAATGTATAGTGAAGAGATTCATTCTCATTCATACCTTTCCTATGTAGGGGATTTAGTCTCTGGCGATTGTGTCCATTCTGTAAAGAATTAGTAAATACAGCTTGTAGACTTTGGTGATTTACTGGGAAATGAAAAATTCATTCAAGCTCCAACTTGGTACAATGTATTTATATGGTAAGAGTTTGTTTTTTGCTGAAGTGTTAAGGTCCTCCGAAGATGTAGAATTCACTTTAGTTTTCTTTAGTGAAATATCTCTACACATAGATGGCTCCACAAGTTCTCACCCACCTTGAGTTACATGTCAAGGAGCTCTTTGTTACATCTACCTGAAAATTTTACAGGTCATTTGTCACAGTACTTATTTTTCCTTTTGGAAGTAAAGTTTGTTTACAGTGCTACAAGTGTTTCTGTATTCTTTCTCAAATTTTTAGTTTAATGAACTCTTCACAAAAAGTTTTGTGATTTCTGTGAAATTAAAATTAGTGAAGTGCAGTAACTATGTACTAGATGTACATAGCTCATGGATGTCAGTTTTTTTCTTTTCTTTTGGCAATTTCAGTTTTATGTATTTAGGATGGGGTCCATTCGTTTCTTTCTCACGATGCTCTGTCGAATTCCTGTGACCAAATGTTGGATTGGAGGTTTCCTTTTATCTACTTTCATTTTTATCTAAGGTAGAATTCTTGGCTTGAATTTTGAAATGCTTGTTATGAACAATTCCTCTCATATCCCCCCACCCCAAACCCCTGATTCTTGATGGGATCCCCCAAGGTTATTGGCTGGTGTTTGGAACATTTTGAAATTATAAACTTTTGCTTGGGGACTGCTGCATATGCCACCTTCCTGTAACTCCTGGTTCCTCATGGTTTCTCCAAAATAACAAGGGATAGGAGAATGATAAAGGAAGAACAAAAATTCCACATCTGCTAAAATTACCAATTTAGTTAACCACTAGCTGCCGGGTGGCATGTACGTACATGCCATGACTGTTGTGGACCATTTGCTTGTCAGACAGAGTTTATTTTCTCTCATAGTAGCAGCTTCATTTATTGGTAAAGATTTTAGGCAATAGCACCTAAAATGAAGGTAGACCTTTAAATTTATAATGTTTTTATAAATTATAGCAAAATAAAAGCTTTTAGGTACCAGATGTCACTCACAAATTACCAAACGAGCCGGACACAAACAGGAAACTGCCGATGCACGCCAACAATCCCATTATCACGACTGCTTGCCAAACCTTTTTTCCTGGCGGCATTGATTTAATAAATTTTTGTTTTAATTTTCTTGGCTTTTACTAGTAATCTTGAGGCTGCAGAGTGGTGAAGTATAAGAAGGTAATAAAATATTGTGGAATATGATCTAGATTTCTTGTTAAAAGGATGTTCAATAATGTTATTATTGATATCAATTGTAATTTTTTTTTTTAAGTGAATTATTTTCATATATCTTTATGTTTTACTGTAGAGTCTTGAGAAGTGATTTCTCCGACAGTGGCTAATTCTAGAATAAGATTGTGTATAGTTTTCCCAGAATAAGTAATTATTTTGTATGGGACTGTATTCATTAGTAACACGGCCTCAGTGCTGTAGGCTCTGACAAAGGCCAACAATCTACATCACACTACTATTGAATAGAACTAGAACTTGTTCCTTATTTTCCTTATTTGATGATATATTGCTAGGCAGGCCTATAAGTTTAATCTTATCTGAAAATACTTGTTTGAAGTTTGTTGATCATTGCTAGGGTGAGAAGTAGAGAGGCCATGAAATCACTAAGCACAGATTCATGGATTACATGCAATATCTGATTAGGGGCTTACCTTTAAGTCAAACAGTTTTGCATTTGTCCTTGATATACAGTAATGTTTTTTTTTTTTTGATACATTATGACCAATACATTAATTTGCTCTATCATCACTGTCCTTTTCTGAATGATTACCAAAATTCATAATGGAATGGTGTTTATTTTAGCTAATTATCTTTATATTAGGGGAAGGTGAATGCATTCTGAAAAGGTATGGTTAATTTTATGAATTCAGATAATAGAAAATACTGATTTGTAATTATTTTTTCCGTCAGATTGAACCCTATGAAGAAGATCCATCTGGCAAACCACTAAAAAAGTATCCAGTCCTGTTTTATGGGACTTATGAGACGTAAGTAACCCACACAACTATTACAGTGAAAGTAAGATGAAAAGATCACCGTTAAAATTTTTTATTGTTTGAATCAAGTTGTTTGAATTTTTGCATGAAATTCAGCTCGTGAAAAATGGCATCAGGAAGGTATTGCTGTCAAAATACACATGAGCTAAGAACAAATTGTGTCTTGCCGACAGACTTTCAAATAGATAAGAAAGGCTGTGCGATTGACATAAACACCTTTATTTGTTTTTAATGAAAATGTAACACCTTTGGTATTTGTCGTGACAGCATGTGAATGAATTCTTCGTGCATTTTTTTTTTTTTTTTTTTAGTATTTTACCAAGGAGTATATGTATTAGTTATTGTGTCTATTCAGTCAAATATTAATTTAAGGACTTTGGACTATGACACAATGAGGGTTAAATCTTGCTACTCTTGTTATTGCAAGATCTGTCAGATCTTATTAACAGCATGACAGTGCTAGCAAAAAAAAAAAAAAAAAAAGTCTTCGCATTTAACATTGTGTTAGATTTTTAAACTGTTAGTCAACATTATACAAGGTCTGAACAAGAAAGAATGTCTTGAATGCAAGTGATGTATTATACTGGTGTCAACTATATCTTCATCAGAGATACATCCTTGTGCTGTTAAGATATTTATTCTCAGTTGCATCTTATTCTGTCTTTGTTGCAGTGAAGACTGTTCATGTGTTAATCAATTCATGCCCTTAAAATATTGATACTCTAAAAATTCTTGTATACTATATCCCAAAATTTGATTTCAGGGCTTTGCTGAAACCAGATGACCTATTCCCTTACTCAACCCACGTAGAGAAGTTTGGGAAACCACAGAAGAGGAAGGGCTTCAATGAAGGCCTGTGGCAGATTGTAAATAATCCAAGTCTAGACCCAAGCATAGTAAGTTTCATGTGATATAGAAATCAGTTGGAGATATTTTCTGGTAACCCTGCATTGTAACTAACCTATTGGGCATGGATGGCATGGCATGCATGCCCACGGCAATTTTAGTTTATTGACTCCTACAATCTGGATGATGTGACCATCCTGTAGTAAAAAAATCTGACTGGAGAGGCAATTGACATGAACATGCCATCATGGGAAAATTTGGCTTTGGGCTGGGATGACACAACTTGATGTCGTGAACATTTCAGGTGAAGGCTGGGGTGATATGAAGGACTTACCAAGAGTTCAGAAAGCTCATGGGTGATTAGACTCATTTGCCATTTAAGAAGAGGCTTTTGCATTATTCCTATTGATTAATGAGTGTGGAATGTAGTGTCTATGACCCATCCCAGTAAGTGTGCTGGCTCCATGAAGTACGCTTTTTCCATGCTCAGGATCCTATTCCTAGCTTCTGTGACTTGTGGCGCAGGTTGTATTACTGAAAATAGAATGTTAAGAAAAAAATAAGTTACACAAATAGCAAAATGTTAGTATTATGGTTGCACCAAATTAGGAACTACCTAGAGAGATGATACGGAGTCTATGCAAGGAAAGCAGCCCATTACTATTTGGATAAAGTAAATGAAGTGATAAATTCAGACTTGGGAAAATGGCAAAAAAGCTAAAAACTCTTACTCAGATAAAGAGAAAATAATATTGTGCTTGTTCGTGTGCGCCCAGCCTACAAACTGCACACCTGACAGAGTGGCTGCTCAGGTAAGCCAAAGGCCCATAATTTGGGCCGCATGATGGCAGTGAAGCAATCCAGATCCACTAAGTTAATTATGTTTATTCGTAGATGGATCATCAAATGCCTAGTTACTAAGGAATCAATTATTAGTTGTACCTATTGCTCCTGTTTACCCCTTTCTTTGATTTTCCAAAAGATTTTTGATACTTTATTATTAGTATTTGAATAACATAATAGTAATCATATTTTTTATTCCATAATAATAAAAGTATCAATATTCATGGCATCTTTTAGATTTGTTTAGTAGTATTTTAACCAGTTAGATCCTTGCTGCCTGCTTATATCTGAAAATACAGGCATTAGATGAGTGACAATTCTCTTGGATGTGTTGCTTCTAGGCTTGGCCCACACAAATGATATTGTATATTATCAAGATTCCTTGCTTCTCTATTGCTGTGTACTTAATTTTTTTTCTTCATAAGTGTTTTTCCATTTTCCAAGGTCTATATCCATATATTGACCTTGCCAGAATTTTCTGTGTTGCACTCATGCCAATGACTGCTGGCAGCTTTTCCGACAGGGTGTTCGCTGTTTACAGCCAGTCCTTTCCACTTGCTTGCTTGCTTGAGTGAGTCATTATGCATATACATGTGCTTGTCATGAAGGTTAGGCTTTCCTTTATGGCTACAGCTGTGTCTATCAGCAAAGTGATATTAATAATTTAATATGCTGTATCAAGATGGTAAAAGAAAGTTTTCTTTGCACAGACTCCATATCATATCTCTAGGTAACAATAACAATAAGTAACATTTTGTTATTTTTCTTCATTTTTAAAGTGTTTTTTTATTATATTTTCTCTGACACACCCTGTACTGCTGGTCATAGCGGGAAGAATAAAATCCTGATCATGTAAATGGTGCCCTCTCTCATGTCTAGACTTTTCCAGCCATGGTGAACAGATGGTACATTTCACTTTCATTTACTGGTAGAAATAATGCAAGAGCCCTACCTGAGTGTCCACTGAGTCTAATGGCAAATCATTCCCTGTCACTCTTGCCTTCAGCCAAATTTTTCCATGGCAGCATATTCTTGTCACCTAGCCCTCAGCCAAATTTTTTTATGACATTGGTATTTTACCTAGTTCCAGTGGGTTAACCCACTAACGATGGGTGTCCCACATATGAGACAGTATCATATGTATCAGTGTAACGCTGTATCGGGGTTTGCGCTCCGACGCAGCAGTGCGCTACGTCCGCCCGCCGATTTTATAGCCGCTCGGAATCTTTTATTTTTGGTTTCAAAATATACAGGCATTAATGGGTTAATAGCATGTGAAAAGAAAAATCAAGGATTGTAGAAATAGTTTGGTCACAAGGGCCTACTTATTGACTCTTTGGGGAGACATCTGTCTGCATGACAATTCACCAAACACTACATGAACTCAAGATGATGGGTTAAAGCTTTTGGTGAATGGGATAGAAAAGGTACTAGCTTTCAAACAAAATGCATTAAATATTTTATATGTTGTAAGAACTGATATGAAATACAGGTGGACTGTCCCTGGGAAAGGGAGGGTCTGCAGTTATTTAGAATTAAGTAGCCTAGTGTATTGTATATGTATGTGGAAACTCCCACACCTCTGATTATATCTTGATGGGAATGATTCATACACATCATGGAGTGAATTGTTATATATAGCAGTTTAGACATGAGTTCATGGAAGTTAAAAGAACATTTAGAGGTTTTAGGTATATTTACTCATGAAATATGCTTTGCATTAATACCTTTTGATAATGTGTGTGTAGAGCATGAAGTATAAATGTCAAAAGAATGGAGTGTAGATTATGATAATGATATCTTTAATACTGCTCAGGATAGGCAATTTGATCCAGTTAGATTTTTATTTTTGCATTTTTGTTTTCTTTTTGAATAAAAAAGAAAGTTGACCTAGATTTTTATGACAGGATGGTCACACTACCTAGATTGTAGGGGTCAGATTAAAGAAATAGGATGAAAAGGTGAGAACAGATAGACTTGGTTGTTTAACCCACTAGCGACGGGTGTCTCATAGGTTAAATTTGTATGATTTTTTTTTCTTTTTTTTTTCCTACAGGCTTTTATTTTTAATATATTTCCCATTTTATAGATTTTAGTTGCTTCATTGCAAAGCTTATTCCATTAAGAGAAGGAGTTTGTGATGTAAGTTTGAAGTATTAGCAATAAAAAGTGCATTGTGGGGTTATCCCAGCAACAAACCTTAAAATGAGTTCTCTATCCTCACAGCCCATACCACCAGACGTGTCCTCAGCCTCCCTCCCTGGTACCCCAAAAACCCCTGCAGCCAAGCCCGGCAGAAAGTCCCTAAGTGTGACACCAGCAGTGACGACAGATGTTAAGTCTGAAGAGTCTGATGAGGATGTAGGAGATTTAGTTATCGATGAGTCTGCAGGGAAAGGTATGAATGGGGAGATTTTTTTTTTTCTTAGATGGAAAATCTTGGGAATTCTTTTCCTTTTAGTCTTTCCAGTTTTTCAAAGATTGTAACCTGCAAAAGAATGTGCAGAATACAGTAGTCATTGGCTTTACTTTCTCATTATAATCCGAAGGTCATTTTGCAAAAAAAAAACTCGCTTTTAAGGAACTATCAACTTCATGGGAAGAGTAGGTATCACAAAGACTTTATGGAACATGCTTGTTTTTTGATATTTATAAAAAGAACTAGATTTTTTTGTTTTGTATTTTAAAGTGCATGTTGTAGGAAATATTAGGAAGTTAAGTTTAAGATTATTTATCCAGTTTATCTTCATTTATGGATTTTCATTTTGAAAATGTGGAATGTAAAGAGATAATCATTTGTCTTCAAGCTTGGAAAAAGAAGCAGTGTGATATTTAGTTTATATTTATATTCTTTAGAGAACAGTATGATAATCTTTCCTGATTTCTTATGAATCATGTTAGAATATTATGAGATAGTCTCAAATTAATGGAAAATTTTATTAGAAAAGACAGGTAATTGAAACTTGAAATAAGCCAGCAAATTAGATTAGAATGGAAAACTGATAAGTTGATATTTCATGTTTAGGGGCAAAACCTGGAAGAAAAAGAAAAAGGCAGGATTCCGACATAGCTTCAGAGACACCAGCCAAGAAAGCGGCATCTTCTGATGTTAAGAAAACACCCAAAGAAACTCCAAAGCAAACTCCAAAAGAAAATAAACAGTCAAAACTTGTAGCTAAAGAAACTCCAAAAGAAACTCCAAAGCAGGTATTTATGATGGCTGTGTTTCATTTTCGTGTATGCTGTACAGGGAAGTGAAGTGGAAATAAGTAGCTTTGTTAAATTTGGTTTAGCTTTTATATTTGAATAGGTGAATGAAGAAAAAATAGGTAAATGAATAGGTAAGGAGATGAATAAGTAAATTAATAGATAAATAGTTCAATAAATAAAAGAATGAATAAATAGATAAATAAGTAAATGAGTAGATAAACAGGTAGGTAAGGAAATAGATTAATTTCTTTTTATTCTTTGTTGTATTTATCTATTTATATTTAATTAATTTGTTTGTGTATTTGTTGTTTGTTTATTCATTTGTTTATTTATTTCACAGATTAGGTATGTATTAGTGTTCACAAAGTAATGATATATATTTTGTTTATAGATATGAAGCTCCAAATGCCTGTTAATGATTTTAAAGCTTAGGGCTAGTATTAGTTCTATGATATACAGTGAAAATTATATAGCCTGTGAACTTGTGTATTGTTTAGCAATGATAGTCATGCATCTCATTTATTTAAATAAGGGGTAAATGAAATTTATTCTTAAATAAGTTATTCTACATATTTATAGAACTATAATTTCCTACTCTACAGCTTTAGTGAAGGGCTCCTGGGTTTTATTTTTCATTAAGCCATGTGAAGAACATCAGATATTTGTTTTACTTGTTTATGTACACAACTAGTAAGTGGCGCTAGGACAAGACTAAGCATTGCTGTATAGCTTTGTTTTTAAAAGAATTGGTCATGTGACCCCCTGAGATCTTCAATTTTTTTGTGGTGGTCCCTATGATCAATTTTGTAATGATGAGCTTTATGAAAAGATAAGATACAAGTCATTTGAAGATCCATATTTATTAACAGCACTAAGGCAGAAAAACTTTACTAAAATGGAATTGATGAGTATTTCCATTTGTCACTATGATGGTTATTCTTGCTTATAAGTAATAATAAAGTTCAATTTCATGAATTTTTGAAAGTTTGGATGGAATATGGATAAAAGCAACAAAGAGCATTGGTATAAAGATCTCATATCAGTATCAAAGGATATTTATGCCTTGTGCATTATGAATTCATCATACTATAATTTTTTATATGAATATGAGAAAAGCAAGTAGAAATAATTTTCTCCAAGTACTTATATGAATGTGGCAAATAATAATCTGAACATGGCATATAATGGAGCCGATAGTTACTCTATGAGACCCGTAATCACCAGTCTCTCAATTTTCAGTGGAATATGCTACAATTGTCTCTGAATTAGTTCATTAAAGTGTGCTATTGGGAAATCTGGTTAACTCACTAGTATATAAAAACAAGCAAAAATGAAAGTTCAAGGCTTAAGATTTTTTTTCCTGTGATCTGATAAGGATGGCAACAAAGAAGAAAAAGATTGGGTATCTAGATTTTTTTCTGCAACCTGATATGTAATTTATATTATCTGTATTACAGCAATCTGGAGAATCTTTGGAACCCCAAGTTAGTCGAAGTGGGAGGCTAATAAAGCCTAAAAAGTTCTTAGATGAAGGTGAAGATGCTTCCCGCCCACCGTCAGCAGCAGCAGGCACACCTTCCACTCCTGTTCCAGGTAGGTTGCAAGTTACTTTTTCTGAATTGTTTTTGTGAATGATTAGATGATCAGAAAGATTCCGAAAAGAGGAATTTTTTTATGTAAAACTTCTACAAAAGTGAAATGCAGGCTGAACCTCCCTAGCCAGTGGTGTCGTCTTTGACAGTTGGGAGCTAATTTGAATGTAGTGGTTGGTAGTTTACATTGCTACCATTAAGCCAGCTGTTGCACCACAACTCTTATTTCTTGCCTACCTGAACTGAACCTGTCCGTGCCATACCAAGCCACAAGCTGGGCACTATGCACATTCAACTGTTTTGAGTAAGAAAATTAGAAGTGGGGGAAGCATACATTTACTCTGTGATTGCTTTGGAAATCAGGCTAGAAAGGGACCCCAGGCCTACTCTCGAGGTGCTGTATCTCCTCAGTCACCACAGTCAGCACCAAACTTGAGAGCAGTTTAATTAATAAGCACAGTTTATAACAGACTTGACTGTATGTGGCATGGATACTTGGCACCTTGCATTTTGGCCTGGCTCATTGTGATGTGACTAGATGTCTGGCATGAGTGGGGTAAGTCTGTTGAGCCTGGATCTAGGTTAATTCATATACAAATTGTATCCACATCAGGAATATTTCACAGGATATGAATTATTGTGTTTGTTTGGAAAATCTGCTACTGTTGTACCTGTCTGTTCCTAAGCTTGCAAGTCAAGGGAGGTTCAACTTCTGATTAAGAAAGAGGATAAGTAGATGGCTATTGCTTCTTTGAATAGATGATGTTTGTTATAAGGTGAAGAATATTTACAAGTCTATCTGTGGAGAGTTGCTCTCACAGGGTTGCAGTTTGGAAACCAAAATGAACTAGGCCAGAATATATAGAAGTTGTAACTTATTTTAAATGTAAGTTTAAACAGGATTTGTTGTAAATGTTCTAGAATTTTTACAATAAGTAAAGTTTATGCTAGTTGTGGCTTTCATTCACTTGTTTTCTTGAACAGTAAATAATGTTCTGTTAGATTTCTTCACAAAGTTGTCTTAAGAAATATGGTACCACACTTTACACTTGCATTAAAGCTGAAAGTTCTTTACCATAGGTTGCAATTGGGCTTTGATAAGTTTGATTGATATTGCAACTCTGTAGTAATGATCACTTTAGTTTCATTTACTGGTTATCTTCAAAAGAGAATCCACTGTCGTAAATGTAGTGGAACATGTATATCGTGATATGAAAGTTTACGTGACAGATTATAGTTTTTGCTTATTACTGTGCACATTCGGCAAAATTTGGCCTTTTTGAGTGGTAGCGCTGAGATAAATTATTTTATGTAAAGAATGGAATTATGAAGTTGAATGAGTATTTGTACTTACTTTTATTTGTAATATAAGCAAATTATGCAAAAGAACAATATTTACTTTATGGTACATATTGTCACAGTTGCAGAGGCTGCAAGTACCCCTTCAATTACCAAAACTAGCAATGCAGTCAAAAGTACTCCCAGTGCACCTGTCACCACGCCAAGAAAAAGACTCTCCCTCTCCGGGTCAGAGGAAGTTGCGCCAGCAGAGTCACCTGCAGTGCCGGAAGAAATGCCCACCCCAACAGTAAGTTCGAGTTTTATTTATATATTTATTTTTTGACATAGGCCTGTATAACCTGATTTTTTTTTTTTTTTCAATTTGAGAAAAAGAAAATGGACTAACAATTTCAAATTTCTGCAAGATTCAGAATATGCTTTTTTACACTTTTTTTTCATTTTTATATTAATTTACATTAAGCATGAAAGAATGGCCTTCCATATACCTTGTTGAGGGGAACAATATGAGCTCATAAATGCTTATCTTTATGAAAGACTAAAGAAGGAATCTTAATCAAAAGAACTTTTTTTTTAAAGTGCAAATAAAGATTCATTTAGTGAGTCTCGTTCTATTTTGAATCAATCCATGAAGTCAAATCTTTGTTTTGTAATCATTCGTAATGGTTATAGTTTTACTAACCAGGTAGAATTTTTTCTTCAAACAAGCTGTTTATTTATATATATGCATGTGTTCATTTATATATGTATTTAGTTTTGTTATTGTGTTTTTATTTAGTTCATATCTTTATTTGATATGTTTTATTTTCTATTTTCTATTTTTTTTTTATACTATCTACTGTATACTGTGTTTATATTTGTTTATATTTACATTTATATTTATATTTATATTTTCAGTTATATCTATATATATTTATATTTGTATAAATTTATTTGTGTAGATTTATACTTGTATATATATGAATTTGTATATATATGAATTTATATTTATATGAATATATATTTATATGAATATATATTTATATGAATTTATATTATTTAATTTATAATTTATATTATATATATATTTATATAAATTTATACTTGTGTAAATTTATATTTATAGTTATATTTGTATTTGTTGATACATTTATATTTATATTCACATTTAAATGTATATAAGCTTATATTTATGTTTTTATGAATTTATATTCATGCTTATATTTAAATAAATCTATATTTATAATTAGTTATGGTTATAGTTATGTTTGTCTTTTAGTTTATCCATTTTATTTATTTTATTTATTTATGTTTTAAAAATATTTAGTCTGCTGATTAACACGTTATAATGTGATTGTTGGAAGTGATACTGGTTGAAATGGAGGTGCATAGAGATGTTATAAAATATAGTAAATTCTTGGAAGGCTGCTCCTACTCAGGCCGTAGTTTTTGATTGGGAATGATGAGAAGGGGTGTCCTTTTATTTTGAAAGGCAGTGGTCACTACCTACCTTCCCCCACTTGTAATTTTGATTCTGCATGTATGGTATAGCTGTCCAAAATTGTATGTATTTTTGAGTACATACATTTGAGAATTTTTTGGCTACTTTGGATAGCAGATGGTATTACTTTTATCTTTGTTTTGTTTGTTTATAGTCTGGAAGAAATAGATAAGTTGTAGACAGTGAACATTGATAATAGCATTTATATAGAAATTTCCTACATTCTGTATGATCTTATAATAGTTTTATCATTTTTAAGCTCATAATATTTTAAGGAGAGCTATGTTTTATAAACCTGACAACATTTACATATAAAGAACTGAAAAAATGTGTATTAACCCATTGGCGCCGGGTGTCACGTACGTACATGCCATGGCTGTTGTGGACCAAATGCCGGGGGCATCATGCCATGCCCATTCCCGTGTTACTGGCTCGTCGGACGGAAGTTGTTTTTCTCCACTAGTAGCGGCTTCATTTATATGGTAAAGATTTTAGGCAATGGCACCTAAAGTGAAGGTAAACCTTCAAAATTTTAATATTTTTATAGATTTTAGAAAAATAAAAGCTTTTAGGTGCTATATGTCGCTCGCAAACTACTGATCGAGCCGGGCGCAAACAGGGGAAACTGCCAGTGCGCGCCAACAAGCCGGCACATACGTAGACGTGACAAAATTTTTACCCATCACTAATGGGTTAATGGTATTTCATGGAATAGATATTATTCATGAAAATGCCCTTGCAAATTTGGATTGGTAACTGAGTCACCAGTCTTCCGCTGTGCTAAAATCAGCAGTCTCTCGATTCCAAGAGAGACCTGTATGATTATCTCAAAAGGGAAGCCTCTGATTTTTCTTTCCTGCTTAATCACAGCTCAAACCCCCCCTCTTATCTTTTCCTCCATCAACAGGGCCCACCACCAAAGAAGAGAGGGCGTCCTCCAAAGAATAGAGACATAGACAACTCGCCCAAGAAAGCACCAGCTGCAGCCCCTCCATCCGAGTCTCCTGCCCAAGAAACTACCTCAAAGATGTCATCGCCGCCCACTAAGGCTCTGGCTGATGTCAAACAAGAGAAGAAGTCTCCTAGTAAGTTTCAAAATCAGATGTTTAAGCTGATATGTTAGTTGATCAGTAGATGATTGGATATAGATAATTTACACATGATAGGGACAGGCAGTCATTTCATATTGTGTCGAGTTTCTTAGTTGTCATGTACTTTATTTTAGTTGTATATTGAGATGCATATTGGTGTTAATTTTGGTTGTAATCAAGTTAAAGTACAAAAGAGCTTGAAGTTTATAGGTAGTGGCTGTATGCATTATTTTTCCCATGTTAATTTGTCTTCTTTTTCAGTAAAAGAGTCACGTAGTTCAAAGAAATCTCAGTTGAAGCAAAATGAAATAGAACTTCCCAAAGAGGTAAGTTGAATATTACTATTCCAGTAATTTTATAATGATTTAGATGTATTCTATATATAATAATAAATTGCTGAATAAGTGTGAAAGATACCGACAGAGTGGTTTGTGATCTTATTGATTTTGTAGAAGATTACCAGATCCTTGATAATATTACCAAATGTACTTAATTTAAAGAACTGTATGCCCTTGATGGTGCTGATAAAACATTTTATAATCTTACTTAGAAATTATAACTTAGATTTATAAGTGTGACATGATACTTTTATATTTTACTTATCCCTTTTATCCATTTATCTTATCCCTTTGTAGTGAAAACAATATCTAAATTTGAGGTTAAGAGACATGAATATTGATAATTGATTTTTAGATTGTTTTTGGCAGTTTCTGAACTTAACCCAATGCCCCTGGGCTGGCTAAAATGTTGAAAGGGGAAAACTGTGAAAGACATGCAAGCGTAATTGCCGTATGGGTCATATATGTCATATATGCATTGATAAAGTCTTGGTTTGTGACTGATGCATACATTTGATAATTATGCCTCAGTGCTGTTTTTCAGTATAAATTTCCACAAAAGCATCTAGCCACCATGATGCATAGTCTGCATGGTAGAAGGTCTATAAACCATAACTACAGTAATTAAAAAAATGTCATTGTTGAGTAAATCGGAGGTAGCCTAGGCTGAATTGTACTTTGTGTTGATATGTGCAAGTGCCATCTTGTGTGATTGGTTTCTTGGAAGAACTTCTGTTTTCTTATATGATTATTTTAATTCATGGTTAGATTGCATCATTTCTTATTTTAAATCATGCATCACAATTGTGAAAATGGATCTATGGTAACTATGTGAAGCATTGTGTAAATATTTATACTTTATGTAAATGTATGCAAGTACCATCTCGTAAAATTGTTTTTTGGAAAGACCTTTTAACCCTTTACCATCCGCTATGGCCAAAAAAATGACACATTTATTTTTTAACCTATTCCCTATTATACACAGATTTTTAACGCTAA
>NW_020871724.1:379313-389368 GCF_003789085.1 Penaeus vannamei | reverse complement strand
TCATTATCATGATATTGTCATTTCATTGTATTGTCATTATCATTATTAATATAATTATTTTTAACAGTAATCATAGTAATAAAAAAGAAAAATGCCCTAAAAATCCAAGAAATGGGATAAGTAAGTCTAATAATTGACTCCTTGGTAAGTAAATGCTCCTGGAATGAAACAAAACACATTGGATAGTGCATGTTTACAACACCTGGTATCAATGAGTCATTGTTTTAATTTTCTTTATTTTAACCCGTGAATTTGTATCGTCTAGTGAAAAAGGCAGCAAAGCCTCATCTGGAACTTGCATCCCCAATGAATGGAAAGTTTTGTAAGAAATGATCACAGTAAATTTTGTGGAGAGGTCTTGAGGAACTGTTGAAGGAAATAAAAATGGAATGAATTGAAGTGAATCTGGTCAGATGTTGCATTTGTTGAATGGTTGAGAAAATGATTAGACAGTGTACACATTGGTGATCAGAAAGTTTGTGAAAAACAGAATGTGGTGATACATAGGAAGTTTCTAAAAGAAAGAAACATTACTATTTAGGATGAATGTGAAAGTTTACCTGCAGTAGTTGAGGTGAAAGCAGTTGCATGCACAGTGAATTTTGATATGTGGGCTAGTGTAAAAATATAAAAGACTGATAGATTTTAAAATCTTTGTTGCCATCTTGGCCAGTATCATCTGTGCTACTATTGACTAATGCCACATATTTATTAATAATAATTATATTTTAAGATAATAATCTTTATTCCAACATAGACAGTGTTTAATACTGAATGGACTTGGGATTTATTGGTGGACAAGGTGAAATAAAGACTTGATGAAGCAAATGAACACAAAGGAGACTCCCTTCTTTCAGCTGTTGTTTGTGGTGCCAGAGAGTCAAGAATGGGACTCCATGTTTGCCGAAAAGGTGGCAGAATTTGATGATGCCTGCCACAGATCAGGCATCACAGAGGAAAGTAAAATCTCTTTGGTCCGAGATCCAACCCATCACAGTAAGTAGGCTGGGGATAGCAGGCAAGGGGGGAGGGCATATTGTTGTGGGTTGGTCAAGATGGAGAGATTCATATTACGCCTTCTCTGTAGGCTCCACATAAGGCTTTTTCTTGGCACAGTCTACCCTGTTTTCATCCAGTGTGTTATTATTATTTTTATTTAATTTTTCTATTTTTATTGTTATGTGTTCTCAAGTTAATTTTCTTTGCTTATAAGATTTGGATTTTTTTTCTTTTTAATTCAAGGGTGGACTGTTCCTCTTTTGTGGGAAATGAGCCTTATTGAAGCACTATCATCTAAGGCTCAAAGTATGATTAGTTTTTATGATGATATGAGATACCTGTGTTATTTCAGCACTTGTTTTTGTGTTGAAAGGATTAACTGTCCAGTGTTCATAAAGTCAAAGACACTATTTTCTTGCATTAAGTAAATTTCATGTGATGCATTTATTAATTTTTTTTTAGCAAATTGGCATTAGAAGACTATTAATTAATGCTGAGTCAACTTTTTTTGTTTATTAATTTTATTTTTAGAGAGTCGGAGATAAAAGTTTTTAGCATCTTTTGTTTGGCATTCACAACACTTGAAGCATGTATGTAAATAATTTGTAGTAGTAAATATATTTTTTAGATATATATTTAAAGAAAATATCAACCCACTTTCCTCTTTTTTTAAGGAAACGGGGAGTAACTTTAAGGGATTGCCCTTGTGACTATGAATGGAAAAATTCCCAGCTGTTAAACCAACCATTTGAATTAGAAATTGTTTGGTAATCCACACCAAAATCTCAAGTCCCACCTAATGAAGTGACCCTTTAAGAGTAATGTAAATAAGCCCCATCTTAAGGAGTTGGAATTTGAATGACTTAAGATACTTGTCCTTAAAGTAACCAGAAGCATAAACTCAGGGATATGATTGAGTTCCAAGCTGCAGTATTTTGGTTATAAAGATAAGTTTGATTCATGAGAGGCTACCCAAAGTGGGCTCTGATGATGTCTCTATACTCAAGTAATGATTATAAAAAAAAGAGAGTTCACCAAGTTCCTCCAAAAAGTTCACCAAGTTCCTCCTTGCTTTTATCTTTCAGTCGACGGTCCTCAGGAAGAGGCCAGCAAAAGGGGAAAAGAAAACACGAGTCCATTAACAAAAAGCTGAACGAGAAAGAGAAAGAGTGAGAGAGAGAGAGAAAATAAAGGCAAAATGTATACAGATCAGCAGGTTTGAGCCCCTAGTTAGTACTTAAGCGAGGCTTCAACTGTGCTGCGTGATTGGTATCTTTGGACTCAAAATGTTGTATGTGGCTAGAGCTGTATTTTTGAGGCTTAGATGATACTTGGATAAGGCTACACAGATTGACAGAATTTTTTTTTCCTTTTTTTTATTTTAATTTTACTTTAACCTTTGGATTAATAATGACCAGATCAGTAAGCTTAATCTCTAGACTGTGTGAACTAGAGACTCGAACCTTGACTAGATCAGTAAGTGTGAGTTTTAGACATAAGGCAATTTAATGATCAATCCATATGATATCATCTTTTACTTTAAGCCCTGTTTGGTATGTAATATGGTGTAAAGCTGGTTTGTGTGAGCCGTACATGATACATGAGTAAGAGTTACCCCTTCAAGTCATCACTGTGGCATTAAGCAGTGCAAGAGATATATTTTGAGCATTGTGTATTCTAAGTGTATTAAATGCTAGCATGGCATGTGTTGGACTAGGCTTTATTTGCCAAGCATGTGTATATAATGTATATTTTTGATAACATCCAAAGGTATTCCTGAAAAAATATAAAGTTACAAGGCACTGACTGGAAGTGATGAGCCAGATATCAAGCCATTTGAGAACTTTTTTATGCATTGGTTAAGTTTTCATCTTTAATTTCTCCAATGTTTAGAACTTATTCTGATGCGTAAACCGCATGAGAAATACCCGGTTTCATGCATTATTTTATTTAAATATAACATTTTCTTTATAGGCAACTTTAGCTTCCAAATTTTTATTATTTTTTTAGAGCAATTATTGGAATTGGATATTTTCACACAAAGCAACTGTCTTTAAAAGAAGTGTCTTAAAAGGGTTTACCTTACTGTTGTAGTACCTACGGCTCTAGACCGGGCTTCTTGTGTTTGAACAATTTTCTGGATAAAGAATAAGGAACAGAAACTTGTGTTATCTAAGGTTCCGTCTAATCTCTTTAAACTCTTACCAGTAGAAGAGAGGCTAAAGAAAGTATCTGTATTATCCTCAAATTGAGGTGTTTATAAAAGTAAGCTTGTCTGGTGAGGCAATTTGAAGAGGTTTGACCAAAGAATGATGATGGTAGTAAATGTTTTTGATGTAAAAAGGACAGTTTCCTTGCTGCACTAGCCGTGTGCCAGTGCTAAAGGGTAGTTGTTCATTTGCTGATTATTAGGAAGAGGTATTTCATTCATGTGTCCTCATATGTTTATTTAATTTGTTAAGTGTTAATATTTGATGATGGAAAAATCTTATCTTGAATCAAATTATCTTGAGGATATTCATGATGATCAGGAAAAAATAGTATAAATTTGACTTGTTTCTCTAGGGATGCAATGTTGGTTACCTGAATTTTGAAGTTGCTATGAAGATGAATATGACAGGTCAATGATGTACAGAGTACAACCAGCATTTATTTTCCCCTCACAAGCAGATGGTTACAGTACTTTTGCAGTAAATTGGGGTGTGCAGAATTTGAAGTGTAAATAAGCCTAGTACCCTTTCCACAAACTTAACAACAATACTGTTATATTTTTTATTCTGCTCTTTTGAAGTATTATCAAACTTGGAATAAGTTTTTGTTAATTTCGAAAATGTAGACAACAGGTGCCACAATTAATTGGAATCCCAAAGCAGATACATAAAAAAAACGGTGGCCTTAAAAGAATATATAGAGATATGTATCAAATCCTGAACTCTGAAATTCATTCAAGCCAGATGCAGAATAGGGTGATTCTACAAACTGAAAAGATTCTCAAACCATATACTGCTAGCTGGGGTTGTGTAAGAGATAAAAAAAAGTGGTTGATTTAATTTTGTCATCCGTTGTCAGCAGGGAGTTGCATTGACTAAGGAGTGGCATTCTTGTTCCTGACAAACCACAAGAATTTATGTCTATTACGAGAAAACCTCAGTGGAAAAAAGATGGTTTTTATTGTCATTACTATTACTTTTAAACTAGGTCATTTTGATGTTTTTTGATGTTACTTTAGACATTGAGGATAAAGTACTTTGAAGTAGTTTTGAAGTTGCTTTTTTTCCATTGCTCACATTTTAATTCTCCCTTGTTGGGAAGACGATCCATTAAGATGCAGCAGGGAGGGGAAGGGAGTCTGTAAGAGCCGTTATGGGAGAAACATCAAGAGCCTAACAGAGAGACTGCAGATATTTTTTTTCTTTGCTATTGAATGGGATCTTAATGGACCGTTCACTCCTAAGAGTCACACGTTATGTTATATATCTTGGGTATCAGTTTGAGCTCTACATGAGGAATATTAGCACTTGACTTGTGAGTACAAAGGTGCATTAAGTAGTGCTATTATCTGTATGAATCACTCCCAAATAAAATATGAACCACTATTGACACTGTTGTTTCGAATATCCTAATTAAAGCTGCAATTGCACTCGGATTTTGATCATTGTGACTAAATGATTGATGTGTAAAATCGGACATGGTATCCTTTAGTCATGGTCAGGATACGTGTGTTATTATAGTGTTAAATAAAATCAAGATTAGCCATTTCTTTGCATATATTTTTATTTACCCAATTAACAGTTACTGATATACAAAGTGCACAGACCTCTTCATAAAAAAAAGGCGAGTTGACGTATATTTTTGTATAAAATATTCAGTCGAAAAGAGAAGGAATCTGTTATTTAACCACATACCACCGGGGATGCCCAGTGTGTGTTTAATTTAGTATTATTGTTTTACATATAGATAGGTTCACAGGTACCAAGTCACCAATGAGCCAGTTATGAGAATTACCTGTCTCACCTATTTACCCTTTTCCTTGATTTGTGATAATATTTTCTAGTATTTAATACTGCTGTTAGTAATGCCAATAATTATATAGTTGTAATCTTTATAACAAAACTAAGTTTCAATATTGTTAGCAATAGTAAAAAGAGCATTTTCCTGTTATTGCAAGGAAAGGTGAGGTCACAAGATCTACTTCTTGATTCCTTTATGGTTGAGCACTGGCAGAGCCATCTATGAACAGAAACATTTAACAGAACAACATTAAAGTGAATGGAATATTTTCCCGTTGGTTTTGGGTTAAGATGCCTCCTGGAAATTGTCAAANAGTATTTAATATTCTGGCCCCTCTGTGTCTGGTGGGGAGGAAATAGAATAATTTATAAACCATTCTACTGCTATTAATTGCTTTCTATTTAACTGAATTGCATCTATTGCTGTAATGGATTACCCATGAATTTACTCATAATTCTAAGAAAAAGAAAATATGCATATAATAAAAATTGCTATAAATGAAAACACTTCCAGCTATGCTGTAAAGCTAATTTTTTTGTGGTTTATCTCTTTTCCTTTTTAGGACTTTTCAGCAACGGACCAAGAAATGTCTAGCGAACCCAACATCTTCCTCTTTGTGAGACCGAGAATGTCTGCTGCAAAAGGCATAGCTTGTATAGCTTTCTCCATAGTTGATGGGAGCAGCAACACTGTACAGCACATCAGGTTAGTCTTTATTAAATGTTATTTGAGAGAAGAATTAACACCTCCTAACCACATGCCGCTGTGGATGGCATGTGAGTACATACAAAACCCACTGTGTTTAATTTAGTAATTGTTACTGTACATAGATGGTTCTACAAGTACAAAGTCACCAATGAGCCAGTTTTGAGGACTACCTGTCTCACCTGTTTATCTATTTCCTTGATTTTTAGAAATATTTTGTGGCATCTAATATTACTGTTAGTAATGTCAATAATGCTATAGTAATTATAAATACATCACGGGCCGCAGCCGGTATGCAGGTAGATTCCGGGCCGGCCCTGCGCACCGATTTTGTAGCCGCTCAGAAAATATTCTTTTCGGCTTCAAAATATGCTGTGTTAGTGGATTAATAACTCAAAGAAAAGTTAATTCAATTGAAGTAACAAGGTCTATTGATTGACTCCTATGTGGCTAAGCATTTGCAGAGCCATCTATGTGAAGAAAAAATTCACAAAAATATATTACAGTGAACACAATAATTTCCCAGGGGCATTGGGTTAAGATTATTAAATAATAAAATTAACCACTTGCCACCGTGGATGACGTGCATACATGCCATGACCACTGTGTGTTTAATTTAGTAATTGTTTTTACATATAGATGGCACCATAAGTACAAAGTCACTAATGAGCCAATTATGAGAACTATCTCTCTCACCTGTTTACCCTTTTCCTTGATTTTCAATAATATTTTCTAGTATCTATTACTTTTGTAATTTCAATAACAATGTAGTAGTTATAATGTTTATAACAAAAATGACTGTGGATATTGATAGCATTACTAAAAAGAGTGTTTTCCCGCTATTACAAAAAAAGAGGGTGTCAGAAGATCTACTAATTGACTCCTTTGTGGCTAAGCATTGGCAGAGCCATCTGTGTGCAGAAACATTTAACAAAACAATACTAAACAAAACAATACTACCCGTCGCTATTCAGTTAATCAAGTGATCATATTGATTGCACATTATTTTAAGTGGGTTTACTTTGGAAATATTTCTTTAAGATCTGGCCCTTTGATATTATTGATTTGTGATTGTTACTAAGTATGATTCATTGGTAATAAAGTGTGAAATTCTTGAGAGGAATAAGTAAAACAAGATGGAACTACTGCTACAGTAGTTATAATAAAAACAATAGTAATAACACAGTGAGTATTACCTTATACTTCAAACTGCATTCACTCATTGATGATCAAGTTCCTCCTAAGCAAAGTATTTTTTAAATATGATAATTTTTTTGCCTTCCAGCTGTCCGAGACCTTCCCCAGATGCCTATCAAGAAATCTTTTCAAAACATGATTTTGAAGCTTTAACTCAGACTCAAGAATATCAACCCAGCCCAACTAAGAGTCCAGGTAAGGAGTTGTAAATATGTCAATATTGTTCACCTGAACTTGAAATTTTACAAGAAATGTGCAGAAAAAATATGTAGTTTTCTTGATTTATAGGTTTCAAAACGAGAAATGTATAGGAGGACATCTTTTACAGTATTGCTTATATTATGCAAAGAACCTAGATATTGTTGTTCTTTAATGAATTTGTTGCCCAGGGCCAATGGCGATGCTTCAGTTCAAAGTTTGGGAATCAGGGCGAGTGGACCTTGACGAAATACGCAGGTACTTGGTGGACTCTATTTGCCACGCACTTTGGGATGTGAACACAGAATACCGACTCCTGACAGCTCCCATCATGCCAACTCTGGCTCCGCAGATGCATGGGACACCAGCTTCAGAGCCAACAACCCCGAAGAAAGGTGAATTGAGTCTTGTTTCTTTTTCTTTCTCTTTCTTAATTTCACTCTCTCTCTTGCTTCTTGTTTTTGTTCTCCTTTATCTTCTCCTTCTTCTTTTTCTTCTTTTTCATCTTCCTTCTCTTTTTGTTAGTTTATGGTTCATGATCATACTGAATAGGTAAGAGACATAATGGGTAATACTGATTATTGGAAAATAGAATATTGAAAACTGTCCCTCCTTTTTAATGTTTTTTATGTAAGTTGGACATTTATCTTTCTGGTTAATGATACATTTGTTCTATTAACCCGTTGGATCTGGTCATGTCATGGAAATCATGGTGCCAAAAATATGGGCAGTGGGTTATGTAAGTAGCCAACATCCCGGGCATGTGGCGTGTAGGCTGGGTGCATGTGAACGCCCATTAGTGGTGATGAGTCTATACCTCCCTTTTGTATAAACTTTTTTAGCTTTTTTTGCCATTTTCCAATGTCCATATTTGTCTTTTGATTTGCTTTGTCCAGATGGTAATAGCATATTTTCCTTGCACAGACTCCATATCGTCTCTCAGTGTAGTAAATTACTTTCTGCAATAAAAAAGTATCAAAGATTTTGGTTATTTGTGTCATATGTCTTATCTTTTTGTAATTTTCAATTTTCTGTAATACAATAATGGGAATAATATTAAAGCCCCCTTCTAAGCACGAAATGAGTCAAAGCACGCTCCAAGAGCTTTGTGCACAAGGGCAAGTCTTTTCCATCACCCTGCCCTTCGTGCACAATGGCAAGTTCGTGTCACCCGGCCTGCAGCCTTTTTGCCTTATGAAGACATGTTCATGTCACCCTGCCCTCAATCCAGATTTTTCCCTGATAGGACCATAACATCATCCGGATCGTCGGGGTTAACCAAATTTCATTTTCAGGAAATCTGCATCTGTCTCTTTAATTGTATTATGATTTCAGAGTACTTGTACTTCAGTTAGAGAGTTGTCTCTATTGACATTATTATTACTGTTGCTGTTATTATTTTCATTAGTTTTATAATCATCATGATTGTTATCCTTGTTCTTATAATAATGATGATAATCATATAATGATGATTTATTATTGTTATTATTTACCTTGTTATTGACCATGTTATTACTATAAATCCAATATTCTGTAGTATATGGTAGAACAGTGTAGATAATCCTTGTGCATAGCTATGGGTAGGTTGTTTTAGAATTAATATGTTGGTTGTATGCATATCAAATTTATGTTCTCTTGAGGTGAAGTATATCAAATAGAGCCCATTGTGATAAATGTAGAATAAAAGCACAAATGCAAATGAGAAAATTTAAACTGCAGACGTAACCTCATATTCTGATAGATTGAATGGGAGCACATGACTTGGAATAGCTATGTTGGACAATTAATCATTAATTGCACTATGGGCATATTTATAATCATCCCTTTTATTATATGTGTTTTCTTTTACATATATATTTATGAAAAGATGAATCCTGCTTAGATATTCTTGGTAGACAGTAATAATTTTAGAGTAGGAAAAGCTTGGGAATTCATTTTCAGACATTGGATATTTTTATTGTTCATTTATTTCTTTAATGGATGTGTTTGAATCAGCAGTGGTATGAATTTTGACTAAGACCTTTCATGAATGACAAAGTCTCATTATACAAACCTAATGAATATATATATTTCTGGTGTACAAAGAAAAATTGCTTGCAAGTTGTTTTCATCTTGCATATTTCAAAACTCAGTTGTTAATGCTATGACCCTCATTGATCGACAATAGATACTCATGGTGAAGCACTTCGCTCAGTGAGCTTGCTGGAAACAGGGGCGCATCCAGTGGAAGATCGCATGAGGTCAATCTCTATCTCTGGAGTGCCCCCACATGTTTGTCTCCCTCGCATGGCAAACAGGATGGGGAGTAAGTCACAGTGAATGTCATGAGAAAAGTTGCATGCCATGCAGACCTTTATGTTCTGTGCTATGAATAAATGTTTTGCATGATTGCTGTTATGTGTCCCAAATATATATACATATATATATATATATATAAAACTGATTTCTCCAACTTTGCTGATTATGAAAGCTCCAAAGTACCTGTAGCTTCACAGGTTCTATACGCTTAGAGAGAGAAAGAGAGAAAGCGAGTGAGTTAGGGAGGGTGTAAATGTAAGAGAATGAGAGAGTGAGATAATCTGGCTATTTTGGTTAGAGAAACGTGGAAATGGGTTGGTTTTTCCACTATTATGGCTCATTGGGCTAATGCATGCTTTTGATGCATGGTGGCATGAGTAATACTGGGTGGGATGAGGTCTAATCTTCAAAGACCTGGGTAGGGGCACACTGCTGGGAGAGGAAAGCATGTCAACGGGAAAAATTGGATGAAACATATTTTGTGAGGGTATTATGTATCATGCAGTGATGTGATAGTGCCAAATAAAATGCTACAATTTACCATACTATAAAAAGATACACATTCTAGATAGAGTGCTGAAAGGAAATAAGAGGGATGGAGAATACAAGAGAGGTAGAAAAGGGGAGAGAGAAAGTGAAGTGAGAGA